>RJWM01005538.1:5534-91226 GCA_004363535.1 Dasyprocta punctata
TCTTCTTCTTCTTCTTCTTCTTCTTCTTCTTCTTCTTCTTCTTCTTCTTCTTCTTCTTCTTCTTCTTCTTCTTCTTCTTCTTCTTCTTCTTCTTCTTCTTCTTCTTCTTCTTCTTCTTCTTCTTCTTCTTCTTCTTCTTCTTCTTCTTCTTCTTCTTCTTCTTCTTCTTCTTCTTCTTCTTCCTCTTCTTCTTCTTCTTGTTTTTCTTCTTCTTCTTCTTCTTTTGATGAATAAATTCTTTGATTCAAATTACAACTTTGGTGCTTAACTTTTGAATGGATTACAGGGAGTATGTAATACTACATATTCAAATATGAGATATATTTCAAGAAACAATAAAATGCCAGTGAACACAAACTTCAGATGGTGAATACTGTTCCTACTTGGTATTGATGGAAGATTGATTCCAAGACCCTCCTCAAGGACTTAAAATCCATAAATGCTTATGTTTGTCATGTAAGATGGTGTAGTATTTGTATATAACCTATACAATCCTCTCATATACTTTAAACCATCTATAAATTACTTATATCTGATAGAATGTAAATGTTATGGAAATACTTGGTGTACCATATTTAGGGAGTAAGAACAAGGAAAAAAAGTCTGCACATGTTCAGTACAGAAGCAATTTCTTTTGAAAAATTTTTTTTGTTCAAATTTGGTTGAATCCACAGACATAGAATCCATGGATGCAGAGGGATAACTATGTAACTGTCTGACATAGTTATCATAGTAAAAGTTTAGTTACGGTAAGATTAGTGTACAAAATCAATTTCTTAAAAAATAAACACAACAATAAGTGACACATACTATCAGTTAGTGTCTGACTAAATGGTATTTCCTGGAAGATAACACTCTGCATGTTAACTTGTAAACTATATTCTGGTAACTGCAAGTATTTGTTATTTTTCTTTTTTTATTTCACTTAATAATACAAAAGAAAAATTTATAAAACAAAGGAAAAGGGATACAATAACCAAATATTTGTCTCTGTTTCCAGAAATAATGCATTCACTTCATATTCCTGTTCAAATTCCTACGATTTCTCAGTGTCAGGCTCATTTCATCTTTCAGTCATCTTCTCAGGCCTCGAATTCTTATAATAGATACTCTGAACCAATCAGCTAAGTAGACAGGAGAAGGTGAAGGTAGCTTCAAGGACCATGTCAGGGGCAAAGCCTGAAGGAGGTATGTATCACTTCCAACCACCTGCCGTTGACCAGACTCATCACCAAGCCATGTATATTAAGAGGCTGAAGAAATAGAGTCTGTGCTATGCCAAGAAGGACAGAAAAACATATTGATGAAAACCACTAATCTTGGTTGCAGGCATTAAGATTACACTTACATATGCTTCTTGATGGCTAAATAACATTTTGATACATCTATGTTACATTTTGTTTACCCATTTATGTTAGTAAACTTCCACGACTGTGACAAAATACCTAACATAGGTGATTTAAAGGAGGAAAGGTTTATTATGGCTCACAATTTCAGAGGCTTCAGTCCATGGATAGATGATTCCCAGAAGCAGGACAAGGGCTTTTCCAATTCAGTATGGTGGCTGAGTTTATGTAGCCTTTATTTTGTTGAGGTATGATCTTTCTATACCTAATGTTTCAGTTTTATATCATGAAAGGATTTTGAATTTTATCAAAATTTTTTGGACCTATTGACATTCTATGATTATTTTTTATTAACATATGTGTTTGTAGTAAATAATGTTTATATTCTTTGGGTAGAGTCCATACATGTACATGACACTCTTCCTTTTTACATTTTCTTTTCCTCCTGCCACTCCTTCTTCCCTCTCTCAATTTCCTTCCCTCTTGGGAAAGATCTATCTCCCTACTTCTATTATTTATCTTTTATTTTGCTGTTTTTTTATATTTGGATTTCCCATGTAAAAGAAATCATGCAATATTTAAGCTGGTGTATTTGGTTTATTTCACTTAACATTATCATCTTAAGATGCATCCATTTTCCTATCAATGACTGAAGTTTATCTTTGTAGTAGAGCAGTGCTCCACTGTATGTAAATATAACATTTTCTTCATCTATTCATTTGTTGATGAACACATAGGACACTTCCAAGATTTAGATATTATGAATTATGCTACTATAAACATGAGTGTGCATATATTATAATATGATTTTAATATGTAATATAATGTCTTTAAAACTTTTGGGAATATATCTAGGAGAATAGCTGGGTCATAAGGAATTTCTAGATTTAATATTTTGAAGACTGTCCATATTGATTTCTATAGTGGTCCTACTAATTTACATTCCTACCAACAACGTCCAAGTGTTCCTTTTCTCCACAAACTTGCCAGCATTTGTTATTATTTGATTTCTTGATCATGGCAACTCTTTCCAAGGTAAGATGGAATCCTAGTGTTGTTCCCATTTGCATTTTTCTAATGGTCAATGATGCTGAGCAGTTCTTCGTGTGTTTACTGGTCATTTATATTTCTTCTGTGAAGTTTATTCATTTTGCTTACCTGTTTTCTGATAGGGTCTTATTTTGATGGGATCTAACTTGAGTCTTTATATAGCCTCCATATTAGTCTTCTGTCTGAGGAATAGTTGGCAAAATTTTCCCTTACTGTAGGTTTTCTTTACACTCTGGATTGTTTCCCTTGCTGTGCAGAAGATTTTTAATTTGATGTGATCTCTTTGTTGATTCTTGGTACCATTTTCTGTGCAACTTGGTTTCTATTCAGAAACTCCTTGCCTATGCTTTTGGCATCAATAGTTTACCTGGCTTTGGGTTTGGATTGTTCTCAATTTTCTAAAGCTTAGAGGTGCATTAGTTTTTTGTGTTTGGTTTATTTTTGTAATGTGGACATTCACAGCTATATACTTCTCTCTAAGGACTACTTTCATTATGTCTCATAAATTCTGGTATGCTGCCCGGGTATTATCATTTAATTCTATAAACTTTTATTTATTTCTTTCTTGATTTCTTCTGTAATTCATAGTTTATTAGAGAGTATGGTGTTTAGTTTCCATTCACTTGCAGAATTTTTGTTTTTTTTTGTCTTTGACTTCCAGTTTCATTGTGTTATGATCTGATAATATGAATGACATAATTTCAATTTTTCTGTCAATTCTTTCTTTATTGGCTAGTATGTGATATACTTTGGACTAATTTCCATGTGCTGCTGAGAGGAATTTGAATTCTGTTGTTGGGTGAAATACTCTGTAGATATCATTAAATCCATTTGTTTGAAGGTTTGGTCCAACTCTGTTATTTTTAAATTTTTGTGTCTAGTTGATCCATTTGTGATAGTGCAGTACTGAGGTCTCCCATTACAGTGGTACCTTGGTTCACGAATGCTTTCATTTGTGAACAATTTAGTTCACAAGAGGGAGTGTTTCAAAAATTTTTGTTTCTGTTTGCAAGCTCTGCATTGGGTGATGAATACGACCATGACCATCTTTCCCACATGAACATCAACCTGGCCATCTTTTCCAAAATCTTGGAATGAATTGAGTTCATTAACAGAGGCACCATGGTATAATTGTGTCTATGTTTATCTGGTCTTTTTTATTCAGTCATACTTGTTTTATGAAGTTGAGTATGCTGTTTTTCACTGCAAATATGTTAATAATTGTTATATCCTCCTTTTGAGTTGTACCCTTAACTAATCTGTAGTGACCTCTGCCTTTTTTGACCTGGTAAGGCTTGAAGTTCACTTTCCCTGAATGTAAGATAACCTTTCCTACATTTTAGCTTCCAATTACATTGAATGTTATTTTCGTTTTGATTTTTAGTCGACAAGTTTCTTTTTGGGTTAAATGTGTTCCTTGGCATACTTTGGATTTTGTTTCTTTATTCATTCTGTCAGTCTGTCTTTTGATTGGGAAATTGGTACCACAAATATTACAGTTACTACTGATAGGTATTGATTTATTCCTGTCACCGCTTTATTTTCTTGTTACTAATTCCCTATCTTTCACTTCTATGTAATTGTTTACTCTACCTGGTTGTACTATCCTGTTAGATCTTTTGTCATCGTTAATTTCATTATCTTTTTCTAGGATATCTTTCAAAGTGTTTTTTGAGCACTGGTTTCATGGTCATGTATTTTTTAGATGCTCTTTATTATGAAAATATCTTATTTTTCCATAAATCTTGAAAGATAATTTTGCAGGATAAATCATCGTGGACTTGAAACACTTTGCTCCAAACTCTTCTGGTCTTTAAGGTTTGCATTGAGAAACCTGCTGTAATTGTGATGGGTTTACCTTTATAAATGATTCATTGCTTTTCTTTAATCACTTTTAAGATTCTGTTTTTGAAGATTCTGGATTTTGACTATGATGTGTCATAGAGAGGTTCCTTCCTGATAATGCCTATTTGGGGTTATATATACCACATTTATCTATATGCTCAGTTCTTTCCCCTTACTTGAAATGTTTTCTGCTATTATTTCAGTAAGCAGGATGTTTACAGCATTTGTGCTATTTTTTGATTTTTTACTAATTCCATTTAATCTTAGGTTAGTCTTCTTTGCATCATCTAGGAGCTGTTCAATTTTTCATGTTCACTTGTTGTTTTTAAGGTATCTTAATTGATCCGGGACAATATCCCTTCTTCTAGTTAAGACACTCTGTCCTCACACTGGTTACTTCTCCTACTCATACATTCAATAACATTTTTAATCTCCTGAATTTCTATGTGGAACCTTTCTATGAATTTCAACTTTTTTCTATGATGGTCAGTCATGTTTTGCACAATTTTGTTTAGCTCTGCTATTTGTTAGTATCTTCTATAGACTTGCTGATCATTTTATTTGAGCTAACGTTTATATCTTCTGTGAGCTTTCCAAATGTATTATTGATTTATTTTGTTTTCTTCCCTAGTATTTGGGTGTGTGGCTTTTGATTTCCTCTCTTCAATATCCCATGGATCAGTTTGCAAGAGCTGGGAGATGTTTTGTTGTCTTGTTCTCTCATGTTTCTATTTTTTATTTGCTCGTTTTTATGTTGAGGCTTGTGGGATGACTGTAGTGGAAAGCTTTGTTTTTAATGTGGAAACCTTTTAAATTAATGTCAGCCCCTCAGTGTTATGCTCTGAATGTGACTATTGGTCTTTACCTCTGTCCCCACACCCAACCATTTCTGTTTCCTTGGGATGGGAGGTTGCTGCATATTTGGCCCAGTACCCAGTTCTTCAGGAATAGGCCACAGTATTGATAATGACCCCAAGACAATCAAGACACTGGCATTCCAAGAAAATCAATTAATAGCAACAGTTATGTCACCTTGGCTATAGTAATAAAATCATTATCAATTACAGCTTCAAGTGCAAACAATATTTACAAACCCTAAGGACCAGTAATAAACCAATCTTAGCTGGGTGTGGTGGCACACGCCTTTAATCCCTGCACTCAGGAGGCTGAGGTAGGTGGAGCATTGTGAGTTTGAGGCCGGCTTGGGCTACAACACAAGTGCAAGGCCAGCCTGAGCTACACAGTGTGACCCTGCCTCAAAAAACCAGGGCTGGGAGTTTGGCTCAGTGACTTAAGTGCCTGACAGGTGTGACCTTGTGAGTTCAATCCCTGGTACCGCAAAAAAAAAAAAAAAAAAAAAAGCACAATCTTAACTATAGAACAGGAAACTAAAATTATAGGATGAACAGACATAAACAAAATACTGACCTACCATGAATATCTACTAAATGGAACAATTTTCCTCTACTAACAATAGAACAGTATTCGACAGCAATAGCATAAAGTTAATTAGCTTCTAGAAAGTCATAAAGCTTAGTAATTATACTAGTTAAGGTAGAGGGGGTAGAGAACCAGAGAAGAAACAAAGCAAAATTTGAGAAATTAATCAGTGAGATACAAGGAGAGAAAAGTGAGATAGAAAGTCCTATTGAGGAGCAAAAGAAAGTTAATAGTGTTAGAGAATAGTCACAGGAAAGAATGAAAAGAAAAGAAGAAAAAATAGTAAAATACAGGAAATAAAAGAAAGTAAGAAGACAAAAAAGTTGAAAGGGGAAATAAGAAAAGAAACTAAAAAAGAGGGGGGAAAAGGGAGGGAAAAATTTAACCCCCATAAAAAATCCAATGAAGGAAGGAACAATATAAAATATAGAAAAATCAAGAAAAGGATGAGTCAAAAGCTGCCTGTGTTTTTGGATGAGCTGTTTCCTTGCAAGATCTGTAGCCCTGGGATCCAGCAAGTCATGATTTTTTTCCTTTTAGCTGTAGGACCTATGTACTTTTGACATGCTCCTCTGGATTAGAGGCCACTCCGTCCATTCACCAGACTGGTGATACTGCCCAAGTCAAAGTGGTCATTGCTGTTGTTGGAAGATGGAAAGTATGATCTGTCCTCTAGTCTGTGCTGAACATAGGCTGCAAGGCAGTGGTTCAAGTGGACTGTTGAGTTTAATGTTGACAGGCATAGGGACTGGTTGCACTCTTCTCCCCTGGGTGTTTTCTTCATTTAGGATCAGGATCATCCATTAGTCCTCATCTCTGCTGTCCCGTGCTGCAAAATGTACAGCCAGCTTGGAGTTGGTGAATAGTCCTGTTCTTTGTCGATGGGGTGCGTCACACATTCAGGGTGATCCTGCTTACTTCCTCATATCAGGAGAGCATTATCCCGTGGGGGCATTACTGCTTCTGTTGGCAGGGGATTTTCACATCTGGAGAAGCCTGATCACTTGTATCAGAGGAGGAGCACTATGCAACTCATATGATTTTTGTATATTTTGTTAATGTGATAAATTATTATATTTATTGATTTGCATATTAAATTATACTTGCATCCCTGGAATAAATCCAATTGACCAAAGTGAATGATTATTTTGGTATACTGCTGGATTTCATTTGCTAATTTTTTTTTTTTGAATCATCACATGTGCATTCACCAGGAATAACAGTTTTTAATATTTTTCTTTTTGTTTTCCCCTTATATTTTGTCCTTATCTGATTTGGTTAACAGGGTGTCTTAGTAATTTTTCTCATGTCTGAGACAAAATACCCAACACCCAAAGTTAAAGGGAGAAAGGTTTGTTTAGCTCACAGTTTGTAAATGTTTCAGTCAATAATCAGCTGGCTCCAAGGCAGAGTGGCTCATTGCAGAGGGCAGCAGTTCATGGTGGCAGAACACAGAAAAAGCAATAAGAGAGTGAGACTAGTCTCTTTCAGTTACATGTTTTAGTCAAAATATGGATGTTAAATATTTTTATGAATGTGATAAGGCAATTAAAACATTACCTACTCACCAATCAGATAATTCTATTTTTGATTCTTCAATTATGGAGCCTGTCAGGACTCCGAACTTGATGAAATAATCAGCTGTGTCAGGAAATGTTAAACAGACAATTACTCAATTTACTGAGTGCTTGCTTTTAAACTTTGACTGAATGCTATATTTATAACCAATTATTGAAAGATATTTAACTTCTCATTTGGTGACAACTCAGGAGCGCTTTGATATAGACTGGAGCACTGAAAAATATATGCTTTCTCTATTAGCAGCTATTGGTGGGTGCCGTGCTCCCAGGCCTTGCTGTTCTGAATCTCCACGATGTTGTCTGCATGCTTGACGGTAGCCTGGCGGTGCGTGATCGCAATGCCAAAGCTGCCTTCTCTGGCTTTGTCCAGCGCCTACTGGGCAACCTGTTCCATGATCACATAAATTAATTCTTATAATGATAGTCCTCTTCCCTTCATTCCTCCTCCATAACAAGCCCCATAATTTCCCCAAGCTGTCTTTCAACAATGATGTCAGTCAAGTACAACACAGACTTAGGAAACATTTTCAGATGTTCCTCACCGTACAACATCCCTAACAGCAGCCTCCAGTGCAGCTCCACAGTGATCAGCAAGGCTGAGCAAAGGCTAAACACAACTTCCTTCAATGTTAATGTTTCTAAGATAGAAAATGTCTCAAAAGTACTCTTTCAGAAACGCCCTTAAGCTTTTCTCAAACTGAAAATGAGCACCCACACTGATCTAAGGCACAGCCAGATTTTAATTTTTTCTCACCCTCCGTCTTCCCATAGCAATTCTTGCATGCAGTCTATAGGAGAATATAAATTCAAACCTCTTAAGGAGAACTGGTTCAAGTATGAATGAATCCAGCTTAAATTCTTACTTTTTCACTTTCCATACCCAGGGCTTCATGCAACAGCAAATTATCAGGCCATCTAATGAGGGTGTATGCTATAGCAATGCATTGTTTTTGATTGCCAGAGAGCTGAGTTTCTCTGTCTCCTACTTTGGTGTTGTATTTCTGACAATAGGATTTTATTATGAAAGTAGAGCTGATTTTAAAAAGTTCAAATGGGGTTTGCTCATGAAAAGTAGGGTAATTTTATGATAGGGAAATTAGAAAAGTTAAGTTCAGATACTAAGAAGGCACTCATAAAGAGGCAAAATGAAAAGCTCCAAAGCATTGGTTTAATTTCTCTTTTGGAAAAAAAGGCATTTGGGCCTTAAAATCACATGGTTGAGTGGTAAATCAGTCAGAATTTTTGTGAGGAAGAATATTGTTCCAGTGCTATTATGTTTCATCTCATGGTTTCATTATTTTTGGAACAGAGATTGGTAGGATAAATGAAACCTGATTTGAAGGGTTACATACAACAAGTGAAGCTCTGTCTTGATTACTTTTTTCTCCTTGCTGAGACAAAATATCCGAAACCCAAAGTTAGGGAAGGAAAGGTTTGTGTATCTTACAGTTTTTGGAGGTTTCAGTCTATACTCAGCTGGCTCCAAGGTAGGGTGTCATGTTCGTGGTGGCCACAAGCAACAAGAGCAAAAAAGGGCAAAAGAGAGAGACAAAACACGCCTTCTTCCCTCCCTTCTATTGTATGCTGGCTCTGCCCCTGGGTGGGTGCAGCACTCACACTGCCAATCCCAGTACCAGACAACAAACCAATCGCGAATGCTAGATTCAGCTGCTTGCATAACTGCATGAGGCTTGGGGGGCTACCTAGACACAAACCATAAAAAGCTCATTTTACTTATGACCAGCAAGTGACTCACCCTGCATGATTATAAAGAGAGGAAAGAATTTTTTGGTTTGAACTTTTTGGTGTGTTTGTAAAACTGTCTAAAATAGTTGTTTAAAAATTTTTGTTTTTAAAATTTCCCCAAAATTCTTCTATATTGAATTGTGGAGAATTGTCACTAAATTCAGTATAATGACAGGGACACAAACTAAAGACTTAGTAGAGGAAAGCAGAGGTGGGATATGGCAGCATGTGCAACTAGAAAACAGAAATATCATTTTCAGGCCTTCCAGGCTGAGACTGGAGTCAAATCAAGGATTCTGACTCTCATTCTTGGAGTTTGACTATAAAATTCATGTTCTGGGTAAGGTGTCCATTCTTACTAGCTGTGGCAACCTTAGTTCTCTGGTGCTCAGGCAAGGTCTCCCCTTGTGTATGAAATGTGAAGACTGCTGGTGAGAGGTTGGAGGACTCTGAAGGGAGTGGCATTCCAGTGTGTCTTGCCTGAGCACAGGTGCTGCAGTTTACAGACACAAACTAATCTTACCGAGGCAGAGAAGGGCAAGGCTACAACATGGCAGGAAGGGGACTAAAGCAACCTCTGTAGAAGCCCATGAAGCTGACAGACTCCATGATACCACAGTTCCCCACCTCCCCAGACTCAGTATTATGCAAAGGATCCCCTTTCTGCTCCCTGCCCAGCTCTCTGCCTGCCTGATTCTATGGAGTGAGGCCCAAACAGCATGGAGGGGAATAGCATGGAGGATGGAGAAAGTAGAGGAGAAAAATAGAGGAATGCCCGTTCCTGCTCCCTTGCATTACTAGAAGAAGCTCTGCCACAGAGTAGAGCTTGAACACTGCCTGTAGCTCTGTACTTGGGCTCAGAGAGAAAGGTCTCCCAGATGTACTGCTTATCCCAGGGATGAAGTAGGACCTGCCTAACTGGAGAACTGATCCAAGTCTCCCCTGCAAGTTCCTCTCCTAGACCTGAGCCTGTGCAACATGTTCGTCCATTCGTCATGATGAGAGGCAGGTAATCAGCTGACCAAAACTTCCAACAGGGAAAGAATGTGTGGCTGATACCTGCAGAGAGGTGGTCTTGGGTTCCACACACAGGAGACACCAACCCCTTAGGGATACTTTGGCAGAGCTGAGGGTGAAACTCAGCCACAGAGTGCTTGCCTAACATGCACCACCCCTGTGTTTGATCCCTAACACTGTGAAGGGGAGGGAGGGTAGGAAGGTGAGAGCAATCACACAAAAGCAAGGGAAGCAGCTCCATGCTCTGGACTCCTACACTGGAGTGGACCCACATTCGGCAGCATCTCAATGAACTTGTGGATGCTGGCCTCCTTGGTGGCCCTCACAATCTCTTCCCAGGTCACCATCTGGCTATTGTTGCCTTAGGCGATGTTCTTGATGCTGTGGTCCAACAGGACAGGCTCTTGTGACACAATGCCCAGCCGGGCTCAGAGTCACTGCACATTCAGCTACTTCTTTGCCATCCATAAGCTGCAAACAAAAACTTACACATCAAACACAGGATCAGTGCACTTTCAATTTATCAAAATTAACATTATTTCATCCTTTATTAGTCTCAAGTTCCTGAGAGCTAAGGAGAAGTTTTTGCTCATTTTACTTAGGATTGTCCAGGTTAATCCAACAAGGTAGTAAGTGTATACTTCAAGGAAATGTCATGTTTCTCATGTTCTAACCCTGGGGTCTAAATAGGGCCCCATAAGCAGAATAATGCCCCACTTCCCCTGAAATACACATTTCCTAATCTTGGGAACCATAAAAATATTATACTGCATGTCAAGGATGTTATCAAAGTTAATTAAAGGCTGCTAATCAGTTGACCTTAAAATAAGACAATTGTGCTGGATTATCAGGATGAGCCAGCCCTGTGTGATTGTGAGCATTCTTAACGGGAGCAGGGGAGATAGAAGTCAGAGCGTGGATTGTGTGAGAATACATGGCCAGTGCTGCTGCCTCTGGCAATGGAAGAAGGGACCACACATGAGTTAGAAAGGGAGAACAAAGGACTGCCCTTGCAGCCTGCAAATGAACAGAAAGCTCTACCACCACCTTGATTTCAATCTGGTGAGACTCTTGATTTCTAACCCTAACTGTTTGAATAAACTTGTGTTGTTTTAAGTCACTAAATCTGTAATAATTAATTATAACATAGGCGAAAATCCATGGTTTCATTCTTCTGGGCTTTATCCCAGCACCTTGATTTTTCACAGGAAAGGGGGCATAAATCAGAGTGGACATAAAACAACAGTGACCTCATGATGGGCTTGCAGGTCAGGGTTCCGGTCTGAGCCTCCTGAGGACCCAGAATCTGTAGCTGAATGGAGTAGCAGTGCACATGGGAGAGCAGCTGTGGACTCTGTGGTGCTCATTTAGGGAGAGAGGATTCATTTCTCTGACTTATTTTCCTTGCATCAAACAGGGACAATAACTCCTCGGCTCACAAAATTAAGGACTGAATGAGGTTGCATGTGGACCCACATGAGCCATGTGCCCAGCACAGGGCACTAGGTGAGTGCTCAGCGGTCAGCAGGCGTTTAACTGTGTGTGTGATGCCCCAGGTACTGCGGAGGATGGTCAGATGGACAAGCATGAAGGGGAAGGGTGTCTTCAATACTGAGCAAATGACCAGGAAAAGGAGGCCGCCATCTCTAGTGCTCTGACCCCAAGGGTTCCACAGATGCCCAGGGAGGACCCCTGACATACTTGTTGGGTCAGACATGCTTCCCCCTAATCATGTGTCCACCCAATACATCTGCTTCGCAGAGAGTTTTCTGGCATTTGCATGACAGGCTGCTCATGACCTCTGGGGAGGACATCAGCGATTCAGCTTGGAGCTTCTCTCCAAGCTGTGAGAAGTATGTACTGAGGCACATGTACTCGCAGTATGCACGTGCCAGGCTGGGTCTCTGGGAGGGAAGGTCTATCTTTGCTGCAGGAGTATAGCTCCTTGAGAAGGTGCCAGGTACAGGGATGGAAAACACAACCATGACCTCGCTGGCCCAGGCTCTGTTGTCTTGGAGAGTATTCTGAGCATCTCTAGTCCAAGCTAACAGTGTGCCCGAGCGAAAGTGCAAACACAGGGGTGGACAGGCAGTAAAAGCCACACAATCATGCAGCTAACAGCAGTAACACTGAGGCTGAGAAATGGAAACTCAAGGAGGGAGTTTTAAAATGTCATTCTTCCAGGCTTGGACCACAGGAGCAAAGCAGACATTACAAAACTGATATAATTACAGGTAAGGCTGGGTGATCCTGGTAACTTTTAATGATTTTCTTCATTACACTGGACACAAGAACACTCTGGGGCTTCCTCATCACTGCACAATACATGAGAATTACAAGCCATTTATAGCCTGTTTGTGAGCTTAAGAACGTTTCATTAGGAAAAACATGTTTAGAATCTCAGAATATGAAACAAGTCAAAGGGCAGCTGCTTTGGCTGAGGCCTCCCAGTGGAGGATCAGGTAAATCTGGGGAATCTGAAAATTGCTCAAAAGATCCTGGTCTAAATAAATGCATAAGGAAAATGAACATTGGTAAAGAATAATGTAAGGTTAAGTTAAAATGAGGAGATATCTCTACTGTAGATTGTTAAATCTACTGCTTATTGTGCAACACAAATAATCAAATGTTAAATGCATATTGTTCTGTGTGCAAGTACTCTAAAATAATAATGAATGTTAAGCAATCAAGGAGTGTTATTATCGCAGGTTCTGTGGTAGGTGTGCCTCATACATTCTCTTGTTTAATCTTCACAACTACTCCTGGAAGTAGCTGTTATATTAATCCCCATTGTACAGACAAGGAAATGGGCAAAGTTAAGTAAATTAGACAAAGCCACAGTAACTGAGGAATGAGGCTTGGATCTAAACACTAGAGGTTGGGTTTGGTAACACGAGTGTCTCATTATTGAAAGATATTCTCTGTCCTTTAAAAGGAGGATGCCCCACCTTGTCACAGACACCTACTAGGTTATAACAAAACATGACAAAGAGATTCTACCTGTATCAGGGGGACAGAGGAGCCTGACTACTGTGTGCTCAAGGGAGTGGAGGATCCTGACTGTGGGGCATGGCGTGGACCCTAGAGGGGAGAAGGGAAGGGGAGTGGAAGACTCAAGCTAATAAAAGAGAGGTCTCAAGCACCCTCCACAGTGTGTCCATTCTGGGACCTGAACAGTGCCCAAGTGGAATGGAGGCCAGGCTGTGGTCAGAAACTGTTTCTTGTAAGCATTTATGATAAAATACATAACAAGAAAGGATCAGGATCTTTAAGATTTCAGTTCTTATTCAGATATGGATATGTTTCACTTTTATATGTAATTTTGATTTCACAGTTCTGATTTCTTTGAATAGAAACCATAACATTGTGTAACTGATACTTCAGATCCCATGAAACTGAGTCCTCTCTTCTTCACAATTCTGCCACTTAAAATTTCAAGATTTCCACAATTTAGCCTAAACCTTCCTTCCAATTTACCATTCAGTGGTTCCAAAACTCTGGCTGGCATTAGGATCATCAGAGACAATTATAAGTGCCCTTCCTACTTGAGTGCTTTATTGTGGCTGTTGTCTTAGTTACTTGTCTTGTTGCTAAGACAAAATACCTGATGCCCAAAGTTAAGGGGAAAAAGGTTTATTTAGCTCACCATTTGTAGGGCGTTCAGTCAATAGTTGGCTGGATCAAAGGCAGGGTGCACATGGCAGGGGGCATCACAGAGGGGTACAGTTCATGGCAGCCAGAAAGTAGCAAAACAAAAAAGGGACCTTAACAGCATCTTTCTGCCCTTTTATATATCTAGGCTGCCAGGATTTTGGTGGTGCTAATCTAATCAGAGGACTGATCAGGCAATCACCCACATTTAATCCCAGCACCTTCAATCCCAGCATTGCACGAGTCAAACACACTCTAGATTCAGCCACTTCTGAAAAGCCTACCTAGAACTGCATGAGGTTTTAGGGGGACATCTAGACACAAACCATAACAGCTGTGTTCCTTAGTGACTCCTGAGGTCATTTTTATATACCCCCAAAATGAGGCCCACTCTCCCAAGTCACAGATTCTTGGAGTGACATTCACAAGAGCTTCCTAATGGAAGCTGTAATGATTTATACATTGTGTCAACTTGAGAAATCTAGAATCATAATTAAGCAAGGCAGCAGCTCTACATCCTGGGGTGTAGAGTACAAGCAGCTACTTGTTCATTGTGTCATTTTGAGAAGGTCGGAAGTTTAGCTGAGAGACTCAGCAGGGAGCCAAGAGTCTTACTTTGTAAACATCCTCATCCTGTGCAAAGGAAGGCAAGGAGATTTGTGGATGCTACACCCAGCCTGGGGGAGGTGTCCTGTGTACTATATAAAAGACGAGAAGAGGCTTGCTCTTGCCCCTTTTACTCTGGTTGCTTTTGCTCGACAGCTGCCTTGAAGTGTTGTTCCTGTGCCATGCCAACCTGCCTTGGAGCCAGCTGATTGTGGACTGAAACCTCCAAAAACTGTAAGCTAAATAAACCTTTCCTTCCCTAATTTTTGGTGTCAGGTGTTTTGTCTCAGCAATAAGTAAAAAGTAACCAAGACAGAATTTGGTACCAGGAGTGGGGTTGTTGCTGTGACTATACCTGACCATGTGGTTCAAGAGCCCTTGGGAATGGCTCGTGGGAAGAGTTTGGAAAACTTTGGAGATGTTGCCTGAATGCATAGAGCTGGAACAGCTTAGGCTGTTCTGTATGGGAGATTCTGGTCAGAACTCAGGAGACCAGAAGGTTGATAGAAAGCCTGCTGATAAAGACCAGGCTCAGGAGGTTTTTGCTGGGAAGAAGGACTGCATTGGTTGTTGGACTCCACATGATGTGTGTTACAGCTTGGCAGAAAGTTTGTCTGCATTTTGCTTGTGTCCAGAGACTTTGCTTGAGACTAAGATTAAGGACAGTGGACTAATTAATCTGGCAGAAGAAATTTCAAGGTAACCTAATGTTGAAATGGTGGCATGGCTATTGTTGGGGGCTTTTAGCCAGATATATGTTGGAAATCAAAAGCAAAGAGCCCAGTAGGATATTTTAAAATGTGAGTTTGGCCAGAAAGGAAGCTCCAGTAAAGCTGTGGACTGTAAAGAAAGGGCTAAGATCTCCATTACTGAGAAGGAACAGAATAAAAAAGATGGCCTGCAGGCATCATGGGAAGAGGCAGCTGGCCCCCATAATTTGTAGCCTCAAAACTGCAAAAGTGAAAGACTTTGCTTGGAGGAGAAAGCCTCAGAGCATCATGTTCCAGAATGGCGTTGTCGGCCATGCAAGGTTCCAGAATGGAGACAGGCTAGAGAATCTGTTCCTCAGAATCAGGGTCAGAGTGTCCAGAGATCCAGGCCTTTGACTCCTACAGCCAAGAGAGAGGAGAGCCTGGCTACTGCTCCAGCTAGCAGCAGACCTTGGCATTATCTATGTGGTGCAAGGGTTCTGAGATTAAAAAGGCTTCCACCTCGATTTCAGAAGGCCTGAGAGGCCAGACAGTGTGCCCCTGAGAGGGCAATGTGTGAAGCTGTGAGAGTGAAGCCAAAAGTGCAGCAGGGAACTCAGAAGTTTGGAAAAGCCAGGAACGTGGATTATCTAAGGAAACTTGCAATGAGGGAGCAAAGCCAGCCCAAGAGAGAAACTGTGGGAGCTAAAACCACCAGAAGTGCCATGGAGGTGGAACCACATAAGCCCTTTGGAGGTCACAGTTTGCCACAGATTGTCTTCAATGGTTCACATGGAACTACAGGACTTAATGTTTGCCTTGGAGCCAGCTGATTGTGGACTGAAACCTCCAAAAACTGTAAGCTAAATAAACCTTTTCTTCCCTAATTTTGGGTGTCAGGTGTTTTGTCTCAACAATAAGTAAAAAAGTAACCAAGACAGAAGCTCTGGGTTGAGCGAACCATGTCTTCAATTTTTATGATCACAGGATACTCATTCACATCCACTGCCTCATTCTTACATGGAAACAAGACCTAATTGGTAATTCACTCACTGAACTATTAAGGGCTTATTGGGGTATTTTCCCTAAGAAACCTGCTACTGTGCACTATTTGACGGTTTTAAATGTCTAGAACCAATTCAAAAAAGTAGGTGAGGATACTTTCTGTAATAACAGAATTCATTTTGTTTTCAATTGTCAATGCTGTCTTGAGATAATTCCTGTCTTGTAAACTCAACATTTATTTCTTATATTCTCCTTTCCAAGGAGTAGTACCTAATTTCCTTTTTACTCAATATTCATCCACTTGAAATACCTAGTGGTTTCTGTTCCAGATATCAAAACACTGAAAGGCTAAAAATCCTCTCAGGGTTCATTGGCTCTGGGAGTAGTAATAAGTCAGGTCTTACCAGTGAGAGGCACTGTGTGGACTGCATGAGGCAGTGATCCTTTTCCTTTAGCACCAGTGGTGCTGGTGCAAATATTCTAACAGAAGGGAGTTGCCCAATAGCCAGAGCCTGTTCTCATATCCCTGCATTTGAAACAGTAATGACCTGCGTGTAATTTTCTGCAATTTTCTGGTCATAGGATCACACCTACAGTGCTGTGATTTACGAAGCTAGGAGTAGCCTCCTTTCCTTCCACTCTTTCAGCCCTCCAAAGAGTAAGCTCCTAATTTCCTTTTTACTCAGTATTCATCTACTTGAGATACCTAGTAATTTATGTTTCCTGTGCTTAACTATAAACACTGTCCATATTTTAAATCATGTGCATTTATGTTGATAGGCTTATAAGATAATCACTAATTATTCTTCTTGTAGAATTATTTGCTATTGAATACTGTTTTCAACTCCAATATGCTGTCATCACTGCTTATTTACACTAAAAGTGACTATGAGATTACTAGGGAGCTGTGGAACTTTAAAATATTTCATGAATTATAATCAGAAAAGTCTGAGAACCACCACTATTACTAAGTTCCATATTTCAGCCAAACTAAACTATTTGCTGCACTGGGATCAAATCACTTATCAATCGCAGCCCACATTACCCCTTGCTCCTGCCTGCCACTTCCACTGCAAATCTATCTTTCTCTTAAGAACCATCCCTAGGGCCCAGCTTGTTCAGTCTAACACATGGAAGCATGTGCCTCATCTCCTCAGTGAGTCTTGAGGGCAGACACCATGCCTACAACTATTCCAACAGGACATTGAACACACAGCTTAACAAAACTACAAGGATTCATCAGTGTCTGGACCTAATGTCTTCTCTGAGTCAGATGTTACATTAAAACTTACACAAAACTGAAGTGTAAAATCAGAGTTTGTAGGAAATATGAAACAAAGGAGTAAAAATAAAAGAACAAAGCTTTTTGCGACTATTAAGGAATAGGCTGTGTAATCTGTAAATACACTGAAATACAATTAAAAGTGTTTTGGAGCAAGCGCAGAGTTGGTGGTGGTAGACAAATGCTAGAGCTTTTGTGGACAAAGGAGGCCTTGGCGGAAAAGGTGGCGATGCCTTTGTCATTTTGGTCTTTGCTGTAACCTGGGTCCCCATAGGGGTGGCAAGCATCAGCATGGTGCTCAGCATTCACACCGCTCCAGTTGTTCAGCCATTTAGTACAACCACTAACTAAATGCCCACAGAATCCAAGTTTCTTGGTGTAAATTATATTCCTTCCTAGCTTTGTTCTTTGCCTATCTACACTGTAGTGATTTAAATTCACTACCTTCCTAAGACTCCTATCTCATGCCTGGAATCTAAAACAGACACAGATAGGTACTCAAGTTTTGCTAAAATGAGTAATTCTGACTCAAGACTCATACATTTGGAAAACCAAAGGGCATTCTTCTACATTCTTTATTTACTCCCCATTTATGTCACCTTGCTTTCTTTTCTTCTTTTCCCTTTCTTTCTTTCTTTCTTTCTTTCTTTCTTTCTTTCTTTCTTTCTTCTTTCTTTTTTGGCCATGGAAGATATTTCAAACCCTTCTCTCCATCAATGGTATGTCTCATCTTCAGACATAAAAATGCTCCCTAAACCTGTTCCCCCCATCCATATTCAAGCAGCCATTCTTACTGGCTTCCTTACCTTTGATCTTCTCAACAGCCTATGCCTACTTTCATCTCCACTTCCCCTTCTCATCATTCTTCAGCCATGAGCAACTGTTGTCCACCACCACCACTTCACTGAGAGTCTGGAAATGTCAGAAATGACCTATGAGTAGCCAATCTACTCAGTCCGCTTTTGGCTGGATCACTCCATGGGACATGTCCTTGCTCATCAACTTCTTGAAATACATACTAACTTCACTTGGACCTTACTTGTCTCTCCAGCTCCTCTTCTCTATATTTCTGGCTACCTCACATTTTTCTGGCTCTTCAGAAATTGAATCCCAGCAAGGAGATGCATAGTAAGGAGAAAATTTGCAAAGCAGTGCTGGGGATGGTGTTGAGGGAGAGGCTGAAAGTTGGTTGGGCAGGTGACATGGCTTGGACACCACACCACGCTTTCATCTCTAAGTGGGGCTATTGTCTAAAGGTATGAAAAATCATAATTTGTCATTGAGCACCAAACATACGCAGGCATTCAGAGGATGCAAATCCTGAAGGGAGCTGGCCATGTGGTTGTAGAAGTGCTTGAGGAGCTGTATCACCATGCTCTTCCCATAGCCACTGCTGCCCACCAGGGCCAGTGTCTGGCCCATTTTCACCTCAAGGCTCAGCCCCCAAAGCACAGGGATATCTGGACATAGGGGATAGTTGAACACAACATCGTCAAATGTCACATCTCCTTCCAACATGTTCTAAAATGAGAAAAGAGCAACAAGTTCGATGATGGCAATATTAAAAGCCTCTGTACCACCAGTGTCCCAGGTCATGGATTCCTGTTATGCTAAAGTACAATTCAGGTTTTACAGTTCATCTCACACTGCTAGAATTTAGCAAATGAGCACTGTAGAAGTCAATACTTTATGGCAGAGGTTGTTAACAAAAAGCAAATATACAGTACAAATCAGATCATGATTCCCTCAGCACTGAGGAGAAGCCTATGTGACAGAAAACCTGATTAATATGGTTTCTTATAAAATGGTCAACATTTCTAATCTCCTAGCAACTTTATTATATAAAAGTATTGAGCCCTGATATGTAATGCTAGCACTTATTAAAATGAACTCATGATGTAGATAATTTTATAAATGCATATGAAAATCACAAATATATTAAGTTTCCTCCTAAACAGTTTCACTGTGGAGTTAGGAGCAGATCAGAGTCAAAACAACACACTAGCTTTAGGCCTCCTGTGCTATAGTTGTCTATTTGGGGATCTTCTTAATGATCACGATGATGTGGGACACGGACATTTTGGCTTTGGCATAGTCAGAGGCAAATGGACTGTTATTTCCAGTAGCCAGGGGCACCAAAAGCAACAGCTGAAAACACCCTGGACCACAAAAAAGACAAGAGCACGGTGCAGTTATGGGCAAAACCAGTGAGCTGGCATCTCTGCCACAGAGCGTTGTTGCGGTCCAGCCGGGTTAGGTCCACAGAGTCCCTGAAGGTGGGCTGAGCATCGATGTGTGGAGAACAGACACACAAACAGCTCAGAGACTGCTTGAATCTGCTTCGTTTATTGCTTCTACTACTACTACTACTACTACTACTACTACTTTTTTTGCAAGCTCTAACAGAATATTATATACTTTCTTTTTTGGCCAGGGTTGAAAGTTTAGATAAAAGAATGAAATCAACAGGTGTCTCTATGGCTACATGGTTTCTATGGTTACATGATTTGTCAGCATAGGCAGAAAGTTTTAAATTTAGTTAAAGAACTTGAAGCGTGTTTTTGTTATTAATAAATGCTCCATTGTGGTAGCCTACCTAAAAACCTGCAAAACACAAGACCATATTCAGCCCTGATTGAGCCCCCCTATCTCCCTGTGATGTTCTTGCAGCTGCAAGGATGTGCTATCTATCCTGTCTCCCTCAAAACATAGTAGTATATTGACCTCCCTGTATAGAGGTTCCCAGACAGCCCCAGGCAGCTGGTGATTACTATTATCATTAAAGGCCCCCAAACTTCTAATATAGCCTTGATCTTGGTCCAACTCAATGTCAGACAGTTATACCATTTGTAGAAAAACATTTTATAAACTATCCCTTTGTTCTTAGGGAGTTTCTGTACTTTGTTTACTAATTTTGTGCATGGGAAAAAAGAAGGATAGAAATTCTCCAAACTGTGTCAGAGCACAAATTAACACAATAGTTCCCAAGAAGCATTAACCCATTCCCACAAAGCCAATTT
Source organism: Dasyprocta punctata (assembly GCA_004363535.1). Taxonomy (NCBI): domain Eukaryota; kingdom Metazoa; phylum Chordata; class Mammalia; order Rodentia; family Dasyproctidae; genus Dasyprocta; species Dasyprocta punctata. Next base: position 25,812 of record RJWM01005538.1, read on the forward strand.
TTATGCTGCGACCTTTTCTCAGAAGACACTCTCCGTATTTGGACCTTGTCAACAGAACACGGGTCTGTGTTTGGACCTTGTCAACAGAACACTAGTCTATCTTTTTTTATGCTTGGACTTTGTCAACAGAACATGAGTAGAAAAGGGCATGGCAGAGCATACTCCCTCAAATAATTATAAAACAGAGCTTAAAAAGAAAACACACACTTTCCTGTCAGGTCATATCAGGGTGACACAGATGGCCCAGTGACCCATTTTATCACTGCCTTCTTGCAGTGTGAACTTTGTAGCATTTCTGCTTATGTGGAGCTCATAGTCCACTTTTATTTTTCAGGGCAGGGAACTGAACCCAAGGTCTTTGCACTTAAACATTTTTTTCATTTTTTATTTTGAGCTAGTGTCTCACTCACTAAGTTGCCCAGGTTGTGCTTGCACTTATGATCTCCCTGCCTCAGCCTCCCCAAGTGCTGATTTTGCAAAGTATCAGCCACTATGCCCAGGTTTTTTCCATCCTGTGAACCTAGGTTGGTTTATGATTTGCTTTGGCCAGTGGAATATGGTGGAAGTCACTGGTACCAGTTCCAAACCTGAGATTCAGGAGACTAATGTGTGTTGTGTTTTCTCTCTGTCTCTGTCTCTCTTTAAACAGTCCATAACTCACTCTATATACATGAGTGACCCTAGCTGAGAGTCACTGTACTCAATCCAGATTAGCAGAACTGATCCACAGTCTTGGTGTAAGATGAGTATTTATCATTCTATAAAACTGTGCTTTAGTGGCTGGAAGTTACACAGCATTATTGTGGTAATCAACAGTGAATACAGCCAGAACTTCTGGGTGACACCATATTCCTAGAACTCCTGTGAATGTGCATCAAAGTCTGAATTCCTTAATTGCCCAGGCACCTGCTGCCCTCAACTACATTCTTAATCGGACATGGAAAGTACTGTTGCCTGAGACAGGAAAAGATTTTAGAGTTGTCAAGTCCAGCTCTCAATCTTTGCACCTGGATGCATCCTCTACATTAGCTTCCATCCTCTGTTGGAGGAAGTAGCATGTCTGATTAAGTCTATCATTTAAAAAAATTTTTTAACTGAAAAAGTTTTTCCTCTTCCATAAGACTGCCCTTCAAGTGCTGGAACCTTGTTTGAAAAGTCCATGGCCTGTTTTGTAACTCCCTTTGCTGCCCTCTGGATGCATGCATCCTGTGTCTTTAAGCAGCAGGCCGGAACTGACACAGTGCCAAAGAATCTGCGCCTGTTTTCCTGACACAGCCCCTAGACTGCTTAAGTAGCACTCTGTGTTAATGGTATTTTCTAACCTAGATTCCAATCTATCACACCGATGGTTTATCTTGTCCTTGCTTTATTTAAACCTGTGGAATCTTTCTCAAATGGACTGCTCTTCAGACAGGTCTCCCATCCTTTGCTTACTTGGAAGATTGATTTTGCAAAGTGAAATGTCTAAGTGATAGCAACTTTCATGAATTCAAAGGACCAGAGTAAAATATAATCATCCAATCAAAGTCCTAATGCCTATGATGTCTGAATTTGTTCTTTTCAGTCATAATCATGGGCAGCACATTTATATCATTTGTCAGATATATGAAAGTAAAAGTTTTAAATTATTTGTTAGAGTAACCTTAAACTAAGTACAGTGAATAAACAAGTCTGTACCTAAATATGACAAAATACTATACTAGAACATGATATTCTGGTTTCAGTATAGACTTGTATCACATTGTCACATGTATTGTCAAAGAGTAGAGTCTAACCTGCCACCAAATCAAGACACTCAGAATGATCCATCCATCACACTTTCAACTAATAAGCTGTATGCATTTGGATACCTTAGTATATAACTGAAGTTCAAACTTGATGTCCTCTGATCAAGCTACAATTTCCTGTATCTACAGCAGTATAGCCAAAAAAAAAGTCCTAATGAAGTCTTTCTTTTGTCATTCTAAAACTTTCTTCACCATTCACCTTCCACTCTTCTTTCATCAAGAAACAGGCAAAGTGCTCTGGGCTTCCCAAGGCCATGGAGCATTGTACATACACCACTTCCAAACCTGGACTGCCTGGTGGAAAGTCCTTTACCCAGAGCCTGCTCAGATTTAGGCTGCTTTCCAGGGCTAAGGCCCTTCAGGGACTCTGAGGAGCACCCACCCAACCACAGATTCAAAGGGCAGGTGCAAGTTGGCAAAGTAGGAGTACAGGTCCTAAAGAAAAGGAAATGTCTTGGGAACATGTAGAAACGCCACTTTCTCCATCACCAAAGACTTCTCATGAGGCTTCAACAAGGGCTTCTATCCAGAGGGAAGCATGTTTATCCCAGGGTTACTTTCAGAGTTAAAGTACCAAAACTTACTCAATATTACAACAGAATACTTTAAAAATCTATGAGATTATGAGCCACCAAATAGATGCCAAACCATAAACCAGCAGCATAAGAAAACTATATCATCACCTGGGTGAAGGAAAATGTGATTTTAAAAACGTGTGCTTTCTTCAAAGAGTTCCTGAGAAGAAAACATTTACTTGAAACTCACTCCTCTTCATTAGTCCTTAAAAAGAACTTTTTCAAAGACTTTCAATGGGATAGAAACACACTGTGACAGAGAAAAATGAATTAGATTCTGAAGAACTAAGGTTGATCCCCATCCCACTTATCAGTCACGTGAATTTGTCAGAAGCTCCTCTCAGAACATCAGTATCTTTGTCTTTAATGTCGGACAAGATTCACTTCAACATGCTGAGAATGATAACCTAAGCTATTGAATCCGTGTGAATCCCATTAGAATAACTAAATGAAAATTCCCTCCCTTTTATCCAACTGTTGGGCACAGAGCATGGATCTGGGTAGTTAACACTCATCCCAAACATACAAACTGCAGGGACCACTCTGCCTAACAGAGGAACAGGCCATCCTTGACTTTGGAGACTGAGGAATTGAGCAGGAGCATTACTTACATGATGGAGGCACCTTATGAATATCTTACCATGGGAGAAAAGAAAAAGCACTTAATTCTCTGGGGTGTTGGAGAAGAAATAGAGCTGAGGTTTTCTGGATGACATAGAACTCAGGCGTGGAGGGATGGGTGGGAGCAGGTGAGTGAGCAGTAGCTGCTGGGGCTCCTGTTGCTGCTCCAGCCATGCCAATTTGGCTCTTACTTTGTCATATATTGGGATTTCAAATGAAAACTTCTTCAGATAAAGAGGCCCTACTATCACTACAGAAAAAAATCTGAAATCCCGTCAGGAATGTCCAGCTCTCTCCTCTTACAAGAGGAAAAACCGAGACCAGTTTCTCATCTGGCTTGCATGATCATGTGCACTGGCTGGGATGATGTGGGAAAGGAAGAGCAGAAGCAGAGGCACAGATGGAAGCACACACAGGGAACACCACCCCAGTGTGGGCAGACTCCTCACACTGCATGTTCTGCAAGGAGCCCGATCCCCAGCAGAGCACTCGCTGAGGTCATCATCCCGCTCATCATCTGCTCCACACTCTCGTGTGCTACCTGCCCTCACAGGCTGTACCTCAGAGATGCCCTCCTCTGTTCACGTCTCCTCACATGTCCTCTGGTTAATGACAAGTGCTGTCCACCAGAATTCCTGCTTCATAACAGTCTGCTGTAGCTATCTCAAGGGTTCTCAGTTTTGTTCTTAAAGTTCAAAAATCCCTCAGATGCTGCTAAAATGTCCTGCACCTTCTGAAGCTTTATTAATACAGTATTTTATTAAATTAAATTTACATAATTGTGGGAGACATAGCACAGTTATGTGAGTTTATATATCACATAGTTTACAGTTATGTAATTTTAGCACCGTTAGGGTTTAAACAATAAAATAGGCACCTAGAGGCATTTTTCTGACCATATCTGAAATTCGTGGTTTGTCACAATTCACGGATGTTCTAGGAACATAATTTCAGGGGTTCACTATATTTCCTACTACCTCACACAGCCTGGGCACTGAGTTACATGATCTCTCTTAATCATCCAGAGGCAACAGTATCCCTATTTACAGTAAGGAGACTATGAGGCTTGCATTACTTATTTCCCTAGGAAACAAGGGCAGATATTTGTGCAACAAGCACTCAAACTTTGTTGTAACACCAAAAGCACCCTGTTTTACAAGACTAAAGTTTTGTGGGGTTTTTTGAGACAGAGTCTTGCTGTGCAGTTCGGGCTTGCCTTGAGCTCACTTTGTAGCCCCAGCTGGTCTTGAACTCACAATGATCCTCCTGCTTCCTCCTCCCAATTACAGGCATGGGATTACAGGCATGAGCCACTACACCTGGCTAAGACTAAGGTTTTGGAGCACTGAGTTCCTTTGCAATTTCATTTCAGTCAGTGATTTGCAAGTTGTAAAATTTGACTCATCAAATGTTTACTCCAGTTTTTCCTCTTTTTGTGGATTGACATTCTTCATCATTAAAAGGATTCTTTTCCTTTAGTAAAAGTTAAATGATAATTTTTAAAATCCTTTTTCAATCAGTGTAAGCTACTTAGAAAGTATTGCTTCTTTCTTGTTTTTAGAATACTGGAAGACATGGCTTTGAAAATTTAAAGGACTGGCACTACTTACATCTAAAATTCTACCCAGGCTTTCCCAAAGCCATTTTTCACTCCCCTCCTTTATTTCCAATCATCATATGAGAGCAAGCAATCTATTGCCGCTGACCTCGCTAATATTTCCCACTAGGGAGGACTGTATGGAGAAGGTAAGTGAAGGAGTTGGAGGACGCAAGACAATGAGGGTTATGACCACATGCACAGAAGGTAATTCTACTACAAACAAAATTACGTAGATGTTTATAAATTCCCACAAATGAGTAAAGTAAAAATGTAGACATTTACCTGAAGGAAATACACACTAAAGGGAACAATCCCATTGTCTCAAAATTCTATTGTTTTGTTTCAGGATCTTCATCTCTTGCAAAAATCTTCAAGAAAGAATATAAACATTGTTAGGTCAGTGACTGAAGAAATCACTCTGGGTCTCACTAGCTTCCCATCCAGCAGGGTGTGGGAGTTGGAAGAGCCTTCTTAGAACAGTGGATCCAGGGCTGCCTTCCCTGGTGGTGATGCTCAAAGACATTGTCTATCTGCTCTCGACTTTTACAAGGCAAAAGAGAGAGATGGCTGTCCAGGGACTGACCCAATACTTGTTCTCCTCAGATTAGCTCTTGGGGTAACGAAAGCCACCAAAATGTGTGATCTGTGATGTGCACACACTCTTCCCTCCACATGCTGAGTGCTATGGCTTGTATCTACATGTCCCCTCTGAGCCTTTGCACTTACAGGTGGGGCTTTTTGGAAGTGGCTGAATCTAGGGCAGTGGTGGCAAACATATGGTATGCATGTTGTCTTTTTCTTTTAAGACAAAAGATGTTAATGTAGAGTTGTTTTTTCTGAATAAAACCTCAGTATTCAGGTTTAATTATAGTGTTGGCATTTTGCAGTAAATAAGTGGGTTTTGTGTTGGAGTTTGGTGCTCGGTCTCTAAAAGGGTTGCCATCACTGATCCAGAGTATGTGATAACTAAATTAGTTCACTGATTGTTTTAGCATAATTATGGATGTGGGTGATAGGCTCTGGATATGGGTGACAACAACCAATAGGATTACAGCCTGAATGGAATAAAATGGAAAGGAAGGCTCAATGCTGCTACTTGCCTGCTTCCTGCCTACCATGCTATGAACTATTTCTCATCAGGCAGGCCCCTCTGCCATCTACCCTGGCTTAGAATTAGCCATCTATGGACTGAAACCTTTACAAACTGTGAACTAAAATAAACCTTTCCTCCTTTAACTTATGAGTAGTGGGCATTTGTTCCAGCAATGAGGAAGTAACTAAGACAGTGAGGAATTATACAGCAATTCATTGTTTTACTATGTGGACATTTCACTGTCCCAAGGTATCCAGAGAAAATCTGCTGATGTGATTTTGGTGACCGCAGAGAGGTGCTCATTCACTTAGCCTGGGCTTTTCAGAAAGGAAGGAGGTTTGTGAGCTAGCATTCCTGCTAGGATGACCAGCTAGAGAGCCGGCTTGGAACTACAGTCAGCTGACCAAGCACCATTCCAGAAACCTTTACAGAGATGAAAAGAAGAATAGGATGTCTTGGATTTAAGGAAAACAGAGAGTAACCCACATTTCCCTTCACGGGGCCCAAATCAGTCTTGTAAGAGAGATATACTACTGACCCAACTCAGATAGCATTGTCCCCTTTTTACCAAAAGGGAAAAAAAAGATTTTAGAACAGATAAAATCAATTTTTCCTGACTAGATGTTTCAATATTGTTCAATTGTTTGATCATTTTTTATGCCCATATCTTGTAATCTGAATGACTACTTTGAAGATAATAATATGCAATATAATAACCAGTGTTGATTTCCCATTGTTTTGAAATTCTGTATCATCTTTTTTACTCCTTTTTTATTTAAAAAATAATAATAATAACCCCTGAATTCTTACTCTGTGTCAGATATTACTCTGAGCAAATTCATGTGTAGTACTCTTTTATCCTCACAACTACCCCTGGAAGTTTCTCTTATCACCACCTTACACAAAAAGAAACTGAAGCACAGCAGGTAAAGAACTTGTTCAAGGTAACACAACCATCCAAGATTGACATCGATTATAAACCCATGTGATCTTATGCAGAGCCCACTTTTCGCAGTGGGTTGCAAGGCTGGTGGCTTAGCAAATGCTAAGAGCCCATGTACCAGCTCTGGATTATGTACTTCCAGACTAGCACTATACAAGACTTAATGTGTGAAAAAGTCTATAAATTTCCCAAGTAGAAGTTTTGCTGCAAACACCCAAATCCACTCTTAACATACCTACTTCTACTTTTTTCTTCTGATAACAACATTGTTTATCTCCCTGCCTGCAAGGCACTTGTTAGGACAGGGGTCAGCACGGTATGGGCCATGGCCAAATGCCTCTGCCAAGTGTTTGTGGAAGACAGCCCTGTTTACTTGTTTCCATACGGTGCACAGAGGCCTTTGTTCCACAAGAACAGAGCTGAATATTTGCAACAGAAACCACATGGCCTGCTAAGCTCACAGTATCAGCACTCATACCATTCATAGAAAGTGTTTCCTGTCCTCTGTCCTATAGTATATGCTCCATGGAGTCAGACACTTTTGCCTCCCTCTGTATTTTTTCTTTCTTCTTCTTTTTTTTTTCGGCACCAGGAATTGAACTCACAACCTCGCACCTGCCTGACAGGCACATAAGCCACTGAGCCAAACTCCTAGCCCTTCAGTATTTTTTCTACACAGAAAAATATCTGGCAAAAAGCAGTCACTAAAAAAATATTTCTCATTTACAAGTGCCAACCCAACATGCAAAAACTTTTTAGTAAGATGAGATCCCAGTTATTGATTCTGGAAAGTGTTTCCCATGAAGTTTGATTTTTGTTTGTGAACTCTCTGCCTACTCTTATGTCATCAAGATTTTTACCTACTCTGTCTTCCAGTAAGTTTAGTGTTTCTGTTTTAAAATTCAGATCTTTGATCCATTTTGACTTCATTTTAGTGCATGGTGATAGACATGGATGTAGTTTTAGTTTACAGCATATAGAAAGCCAATTTTTCCAGCACCATTTGTTAAAGAGGCTATCTTTCTTCCAATGTACATGTTTGACCCCTTTGCTAAAGATGAGGTGGCTGAGTGTGTTTATAGTTGTGGCTGTATCTTCTAATCTATTCCATTGATCTTCAGGTCTGTTTTGATTCCAGTACCATGCTGATTTTATCACAGTAGCTTTGTAGTATAGTTTCAAGTCAGGGATTGTGATGCCTCCTGCCTTACCTTTATTGCCCAGAATTGCCTTTACTATTCTAGGTCTTTTCTAGTTCCAGATGAATTTCAGGAATGCTTTCTCTAGCTCTGTGAGGTAGGCAAGTGGTATTTTGATTGGGATTGCTGTATAATAATTTTGGGAGAATGGCCATTTCATGATGTTTGTTCTTCCTATCCATGAACAGGGAATATCTTTCCATTTCCTGAAATCTTCTTCTATTTCCTTCTTCAGAGTAATGTAATTTTCACTGTATAGATGTTTTACTTCCTTTGTTACATTGATTCCTAAGTATTCCATTTTTTTGGATGTTATAGTGAAGGGTGTGGTTTCCTTTATTTCTCTCTCAGTGTCAACTTGAATTACACAGTGAAACCCTGTCTCAAAACAACAACAAAAGAATATGGTCCAGCAATAAGAGAATGTCCTCAGGCAAGGGAAAACTCACCATGCTAGAAATCTAGTCTTGGAATCCAGCAGCCACAGGCAAGACAATTCTTGGACAGAAAGCTACTGTTATAAAATGTTATTTCTCAGGGGAGGGGCAGAACAGAAGAATGACCCTATGCAAGGTGCAAGAATCAAATTCTCACTATCTTTCACAATCCAGACCAAACACTTTCCTAGGGTGGGTCTCTAGTCCTTAGCAAAACATGCCTCCAAACAAAAACTACAATTAACTCCAATAATCAATAAACCTGAACTGCTGCTTTTTATCTTTTTGATAGCAAGAGAGAGAGAGAGATAAAGAAAATCAAAAAACAGATTGAAGATCCTCCTTTAAACTGTATTGTTTTGGGCTCAAAAATATGCATGCTTTTGAAAGCAGCACTTTTTGGTCTCAGCCAGAGATCAGTTCCTCCCACTATTCTTGGAATGAGGGGCTCCCTTGCCAGTCGCATGAGAAACTCTTGCCAAGGAACTGGTTCAGCCAAAACCCTTGTGTGTGCCTTCCTGTATGAGCATGAATTCTGATTCTCTTCTAATCCAGGGATGGGAGTTAGTTATTTAGCCAATAAAGGAATGCTTGTCTTCAGAGCTCTTATACATGAACACTCATTTTCTAGGGCTTCTATTAGAAAGGGGAAAAAAAGATTTTCAGGATTTCAGAGAGAAGTACATTACCATTTCCTGGCATACATTATTGACAGAGGTGAACCTGTCTTGTACCATCTGGCCAAATCCTCTGATACAATGTTGCAAGGTGTCATCCTAAAACCATTGTAAAAGTTTTCTGTAATAAACCCATCTGGTAACAACCAAACAAGTCAAGTAAATAATACAAAGCCCTGTTTGCAAAAATGTTCCATCACAGAAACCCACATCACAAATTTTCATACTCTCAATTTTTAACATGATGAAAGCAACCAACAAAAAACATAAGCAACAAGCAAACAATGGATGACAATTTTTGATAACCTAAGTAAATCACAATTCATGAATCCAGTCAAAACATTTAGGGACCACAAAGCAAATGCAAACTCTGACCTCCTTCCAATTATCTCAATGAAACTTCCAAAATGTCATAGGAGAAATATAATTCCCAACTTTTTTATTTTTTTATTTTAAAAGAAATATAACAATAAAACAAAACAAAACAGTGAGAATCTGATATCGGATTTCAAAAATAAAACAGTAGGGAATCCACCATAGTTACTATATTAGATATTGTTATCCTCTAGATGCTCAGACTACTGGTTTTAGGCTTGCAAAGTCAATCAAACAATACAAGCATTAGGCTATTTCTTTACTTCAGTTGTTATCATCTCAGCCTGTGTTCCTCCAAATTAGCCAATTGCTTACAGTAGGGGTGGAGGTGGAGTTTGTTTTTCTTCTCTCCCTGCCTACATGCTGCTGGCTCATGGAGTGTGGAGGTAGGGTAGAGTGGCTTCCATCCTGGTTCCCCACCAGCAGGCACAGCCACCTCTGACTCATGGGGTGTGAGGGTTTTCGGAGGGTTGAGATGTATGTAGTGTGGCTTCCTCCATGGTTCTCCCCTGGCTAGTGTGGCTTCTGCTGGCTCACAGGGGTGGGAGGGTGTCTTCCCATCCTGTTAGATGTTAAAGTTGACTAGTTTGTGGTCCCACAGCATTGAGGAATGATGTTGTGAACCAAAGGAAGATGTTAGAGTTTTACTGGAAATAAGGACAGAAATACTGCTCTTGGATTTCCGCAAGGGACCCTGAATGGGTGGTCTCTGAGGCCCTTCTTCAGGAGTAATTTATGCAGCAAAGTCACAATTTATGTACAAAATGGATCAAACCTCTATTTACCTATAGCATAACCAGTAGAGTTGCTTGGCTAATAATAATCCTGTAGGGAAATGAGTCATATAGCAAGGATACATGAAAAGAACAAAGCCATCTTTGGGAAGGGATGGGTCCAGATGCTCTGGTCACCCACCAGATACCTACCTGTACTTACTGGACCAGGTGGTGCTGACTACAATATAATCTAATGTTATTGTTTATCTCTTAGGGAGGCATGTAAGCCTGGCCATTGTATCTTTATCTTGAGGTGTGGCCTTCTTCAGATGTGCCTTCAGTCACAATCCTGAAATCTACTTTTTTCCCCTGACTTCCTTGAGAGGCCAGTTCTTCGCTGGTTGTATATTAATTTCCATCTAACTTAGTGACCTGTAATATACTAGCAGATTAAAAATTACACTTTTGCCTCACAGTTTATTTGCATTGAACCTTACGGCCTTAAGGGACTGCTGAAACAGTTAATTTTGTACAAACCGAGCTCACAGTTTTATGAAAATGAAAGAATGAAGTCACAAACTGAAAGAAGGAAATTAGAGTTTTTATTGGAAATGAGGAGGAAAAAAAGACTTCTGGTTTCTCTAGGAGAGGAATCTGAAAAGTGGTGTTTCCACATGTCCCCCATGGTCAAGAACTTTTCATGGATAGGTGGAGCGCAGGAGTTAGTTGTTTAGTGGCTACCTATCACAGGTAGTTCTGTGAATTTAAAATGACCAATTGGAACTCAGACTCTCTAACTCAGTTACTCAGCATGTAGTGTTTAAAGGATGCTGGGATTTAAGAAAAAAATTGTTATTTTGCATTTTAAGTTTCTCAACACTCAGGAGCTTAGTAGCGAGAGGCTGCAACTCCTTTTAGTAGGGAGAGAGTTCATTCTTCTAAGTCACTACATAGTGTTATTTCAGGTCCCATCAATATGGCTGATCACCCAACTCTGTCTCAGGTCCTTTCTAGCTAGCTGCTTTATTCATAAAGTAACTAAATTAACTATTTTTACACTACTTTCCTTTCGAGTCTCAAGCTTCTAGAAGAGACTAGAAAAGATAAGTGAAAGTTGAAAATAATTATATTCTTTATATTTGTGAGCCATATACACACACATATGTGTATACATTACATTACTGTGATTCTTTTTCTTTTTTTTTTCTGGCAGTACCAGGAATTAAGCCTTCCCTAAGGCTTTTGCTCTGAGATACAGCCCCACTCCTTTACACGTTTTACTATGAGACGGGTTGGATTTTGTTAAGCCGCCAAGTTGCCTATGCTAGAGTTCTCCAGTATCCCAGAGTGCTGGGATCACAGGTATATGCCTAGCTCTGATATGACATTGTATAAAGGTTAAAATGCAGTTTTTCATTTTCCCCAGGTTGGACAGATCCTCCCAGGTAGAGAAAGTCCGTCCTTAAATAGATCCTTAACCACAGGACTAGATTCTATTGCCAATGGGAGATGAGGGGGTCGGTGGGTGGGGAGGCTGGCACCAAGACCATGCACTCCTGGCCTTCCTCAACCCTAGGATGATTCCTTTCAGAACCTGCAGAAGAGGGGCCTAAATCGTTGTCCAATCAGCAGCTAGCGTAAAGGAGGGCGGTGTCTCAAGCGCTCGTTCTGTTCTCGCGATATTGCTGTTGTCCATTGCGCTCCATCTCTGCTTCTGAGGCTCCTGTGACTCTTCCCAGCGCTGTGGACTGTGACCTGCGGAGTGTGGGGTTGGGCTGCAGAGACAACAGTGAAAACCCCGGAGGTGGAAATGGCGAGTGTGCGGCGGTATCCTGAGACAGGGAGGGAAGGGCTCGGGCACGGGCGGGCCTGCGTCCTGTGGTCCCGGCTTCTCCGCTGCCTGCGGAGCCTCTGGGTGGCGGGTGTGGGCGAGGCTGGGCCGCAGCCCGCTCACCGGGTGTCCGCTGCTGTCACCGCCCCCCGCCCCCAGCCCCTCGGTCCTTACTCCTCTTTGCTTTCTGGGTGGGGGCTAAGCCAGCAGCCGGAGCCCGAGGTCCTGCGGCGACCCTGAATGGCGACGCTGGTCCCCACCTGCAGCTCCCAACGGTTGGTAACGGCTGCAGTATCGTCGGGACGACCCCAGCTTTGCGGTCTGTGTTACTGGAGCTGCAGACCCTAAGGTCCTCAGCTCCTCCTGCCTTTCTAGGGTTACTTTTTCCTTTGTGTTTTCTAAATATGTGAGATGCAGGGTCTCAAATTCTGAGCTTCGCCTCTTCCTATCTAAGGTCCTCTTTCTTCTGGCAACAGATTCCTTAACTTCGATCGCCCAACCCCTATTCTCTACTTTATTTTTGGTGATGAGATGGAACCAAAGCCCTTGCACCTTTTGGACACACATTCTAACCAGAGCTACATTTGGTGGGATGGGGAGGGGGTTTGGGGATTGGACCCAGGGCCTGCACACTGAGGTACATATCCCCACCTCTTACAGTTCAGAAGTTTCTTAGCTAATTACATCTATTCATAGCTAATTACATCTATTCATATATTTTAACCTTACACATGAATTTGAGAATTTTTAGGTTTTGATCCCTTACATTACAAACTAAGCACCTTGAAATTTTTGTGGGATGGTGTAGGTTAACCTGAGAGGAAATGGTCACTTTTATGAGTTTTATTATCTACATCGGATGTGTGTAACCAGATTTTTCTATGTGCTTTTGTAAATTTTTATTTTTTATAAATTTTGTGTACTTCATCTTAAAACATGCACACATGATATATCCGTGTGAAACTCGCAGTCTTTTACTGTACTTGTTAAACTAGATTAAGAAGGACTGGATTACACTTGAGTAGGTCTTGCTTTCTGAATGTGCCTCTTCCTGTGCACATCCTAAATTTCACTTCTTTGCACTAACTGCTGTATCCTCTGTGTTACCACTTACTCCTGTGCACTAATTTCTGTACATCTGCACCGGTGTGGAGGAGGGACATCAGTTAAACTGTTTCCCCAAATGAGTAATAGCAGCTTTCACTTCTTCCTCTGTTCATGAGAGTTCAGTTGTTCCATATCATTATGAATACTGTTTATGTTTGTTGGGTGCGACTGCATTTCATTTTTCTAATTTTTAGAGATACTGAGACTTTTGGTGATTGTTGAACTATATAATGCGACTGTTGGAAGTCTCTTGCCTGCTTTTCTTACAGGGCTTCTGTTCTTTCTTGCTTACTTACATTGTTTAGTCAGATGTAAAACAGATAGTTTTTCCAACTATATCATGTCTCTGTATTTTTAAAATAATATTTACTTGTTTGTTTATTTTTGAGACAGGGTCTTGCTAAATAGTTCAGGCTGACCTTTAACTTACTATGTAGCCCAGGCATGAGGACCTTCCTGTCTCATCTCCCAAATGCTGGGATTATAATCATGTGCTACCACACCTGGCTTCTTACTCTTTTTGCAATGGTTTCATTTGGTGAATAGAATTTTTATTTTTATATAGTCCACTTTATGAATACTTTATGTTTAGTATTGATTTGTGACTGAAAAGAACACTTTCCTAAAGCAGCCTTTGAATGTCTTATAGTTTCCTTTTATATTTATGTTATTTCTTACCTCTGAAAACAATTCATAGTATGGTATGAGGAAAGGATACAGAAACATTACTTGCCGTATAGATGCCTGTCTTCCCAGCAGCTTTCATTTAAAAGGGAATCCTGTTTGTATTTCCACAGTACAATTCCCACCAGTCACCTGTGTCTAAAAGGAAAGGGTCTGCAGAAGTGTTGCCTTTTTAGTTCAACAGGTGTTTATTCACCTCTTTATCAGGTATACAGTTTATAAATGCAGTCATGTGCTTCAGAGTGGCATTTTGTTCAGTGATGGATTTATACTGTGGTGGCTGTAACATGTATCCTGGGTGTGTAGTGGACTGTGCCTCTTGAGTTTGTGGAAGTACACTTTGCGATGTTTGCACAGTGAAGGAGTTGCCTAGCAATACCTTTTCTAGAATGTATTCCCATCATTAAATGAAATATGATGACATATACACATACGTATATTACAATTATATAATAATACATACTTCTCCATAATTAAATTTACCAGAATTCTTTCAATTTCATTAGTATTTTATTTTCTTTTTGGTTTTGTGAGATAGGGTCTCACTATGTAGTTTAGGCTGGCCTTGAACTCACTGTGTAGTCCAAACTGGGCTTGAATTCACAGTGATCCTGCCTCAGCCTCAAAAGTACTGGGATTACAGGCATATACCACCATGCCCAGCTCAATTTTATTAGTATTTTAAAAGAAGCAACATTTGTCATTATTAGTACTCTGTATAGTATGTTTATTTTCAAAATCATTAAATTTTGCTCTTTTACTGAAGGATCTCTTTACTCTCCTATTACAAAATTTGGGTTTTCTAAGAAGTTATGAAACTGATAACTAGGTATTGAATTCTTGCCTTTTTTAAAAAAAAATTACCTATTTAAAGATGTCCGTTTCCCTTTGAACCTATATGCATGCTTTTTTAAACAGATTTATTGAAGTATAATTTGCATAATAATGTGTATATATTTAAGTATACTGTATACATTTTCTTTTGCTATATTCACATATGTATGAAGCCAGCCCCACGATTAACATAACTAACATATCTCTTAGCCTTCTGTGTACAAATTCTTGATACTGTGACTCTTGCCTGAGAACTCATCAGTCAAGTAGCATTCTGCGTTCCTGTACGTGGTTGAAAATGTGAAAGAGGAACCCTGGGATTTCAGGTGCTTCCTGGTGGGAGCAAAAAATTTTGAGGGGGTTTTACTTTGATCTGTGGCTCTGTGGCACCAGAGTGTGACTTTAGCACAAGGTTCTCAGAGTAGGCAGTGGAGAAGTTGTGACTGGATGTGCTGTGAATTAATGTGTTGGTCCTGGTAGTGTGCTTCCAGATGTGCAAGTGCTGGGTTGAGTAGCTCTGCAAATGGTGTGGTGGGATCCAGGATTATGCTGTGGTGTGTGTGCAGACAAGCTGTATCTTGGGAGATGTGCAGTGTGAGTTCACATCCAACTCTGTCCCTGAAGGGTTTTGTTTCAAACTAGCATGACATTCATTTTATCCATGTGTCAAATGACCGTACATATAATACTACCAAACTTCATGGAATTCCCAGAGAAATAATTGTGTGATGTTTCCTGATTTAAGTTACCATGTGGTAGTTGCAAGTATTGGATTTGTTGATTTGTTTCCTAGAAGTAGAATTTTTGACCCCATTTTTTACTACCTAGCCTGCCTACTACTTGTAAAATATAGTTTCCAAGGACAGGAGTTTCTATCAAGGATATTGGGGTACTGGATGATGGTATTCTTTTCTTTTTCTTTCTTTCTTTTTTGAGACAGGATCTCACTGTTTAGTTCTGGCTGGCTTTGAACTTATTATGTAGCCCAGGCTGGTCTTGAACTTGCTATGATCCTCCTGTCTCCGCTTCCCAGTTGCTGGAATTACAGGTGTGCACCATCATGCCCAGCTGATACTCTTGTTTTCTTTGAGACAATGTAATTCTTACACAGCATGAGAAAGACAGCTTCAAGTGTAGGAGTTCTGTTAGGGTTTGCTGGTGCAATAGAGAAGCAAAAGGAAAGAGAAAGTGACCTTTATTGAGGGTGTGGAGAGGAGCCCACAACCCGTGGAGGTTAGGCTTTCTCCTCTGACTGGATACAGAGGGGCAGAGGGTTATATGACCTCTGATCGGAAGCAGCGCGTGCGGCAGGCATTGATGATGTGCGAGGAACGCATGGGAAAGGAAGTTGTAATTAGAGCTGAAAGGGAAGAAGGAGGAAGTGACCTTCAATTGGCCTTCTGCCACATTAGACCACCACCATAATGTACAGTAATTTATACTAGGGTAAGAACCTTTCATTCTCATCTTTGTTTTATTAGGAGAGGGCGAAGACTCTCTCTTACTACTACTTACTGGACGGTGGCATCATGTTGGGGTTTAGTGGGGAGTTGATGGAATGGTGGTTGATGCCCATGTAGAAGCTGGTACCAAGTGTTTCAGCCAGGACAAGGAGTTTATTGTTGGTGAATGTTTACTTCCTAGGTTGGAGAAATAAAAAGACAAGGTGCTATGAGGAGGCAG
Organism: Dasyprocta punctata; assembly: GCA_004363535.1. NCBI lineage: Eukaryota > Metazoa > Chordata > Mammalia > Rodentia > Dasyproctidae > Dasyprocta > Dasyprocta punctata. The sequence continues at coordinate 41,974 of RJWM01005538.1, forward strand.
GTCACTATCATAATTAAAGAACCAGGAGAGGTAGAAGAAAAGGTGCCCATGATCCAAATGCGTTGTTCCTTCAGGACCATGGAGAGGAAGAATCTGAAAAATTAGGGTGAGTTTGGAGGGCTGAAGTTACAGGAGGCAATTCCCCCATCTGAAAGAGTAAAAGTGTAGGTAGAATTCTTATCCTTGGTCCAGGGCTTGAGCTGGAGAGAATGGGAAGCATGAGAAATGTAAGGCCTGACAGTTGAGTCATGTTTGGGAAATTATAGACTAAGGATAGGGAGGGCTGTGGCTGTGTCACTATAAGTGAGATGAGAGCCCAGACCCAGAGGGGTCTCATGTTTAACTAAACAGCTGAGGGTGGAGAGAACTAAGATAGTTGTTATGTAGAACAGTATGAAAGCAATTTTATGTATAATGTGGCTGTCTTTAGGAAAGGGTGCCCAGAATCCTACAGTGAAAAAAATAACTAATAGAATGTAAGGGGTCAGGATAACAAAACATGACTTAGTCTGAAAGTTGTGGGTGTGGGCCCTTGGTGAGATGGAGATGGTGCGAGATAGGAGATGTGATGACCACTCAGGATGTTTAGAGTCAGGGGAGTTAGGTTTAGGAGGGCACTGCTTAGCTTGAGTGACATGGCACCAGGATGGGGCAGTCCAGTGACCTTGACTGCCGTTGGAGTTGCAAGGAAGACCAGGTAGAGGCCACTCCAATTTGGTTGCAGTCCTGTGGATTTAGAAGATTTAAGATAAATTAGGTCTCCTGGGGATATGAGAGTATCTGGTTTGGTCCCATTGGAGGGTTGGGGAAGACAGAGATTGGCATGTTGTCATAACAAGTGTTGGAGGATGGAGAGAATTGGGATGTAGTCAGCAAGAGGAGGGAGACTTTGAGGGGTAGGAAGATTGTGGAGTAGAAATGGTCGGCCATACATGAGTTCAAAGGGACTTAGAAAAGCAGAAGCCTGAGGAAGTACTCTGAGCTTGGCTAAGGCTAGGGGAAGAAGTTGAGGCCAAGATTGGTGTAGCTCTAAAATGAGTTTTGTGAGGTGTGTTTTTATGAGCCATTTGCCTTTTTTACTATCCCTGAGGATTGTGGATGGTAGGCACCAGGTGATGTGTAAGCTTGAGGATGTCTGTTGAGTGATTTGAGAAATAAAGGCTGGCCCATTATCTGACTGGATACTCTGAGGTAGACCAAACCTAGGAATAATTTTTTGTAATAGAACTTTAGTAACTACGTCAGCAGTTTCCCTGGTTATGGGAAAGGCTTCTATTCATCCTGAAAAAATACAGACAAAAGTAAAAAGAAATTTAAGAGTTTTGTGGCAGGGCATGTGTGTAAAATCTACCTGCCAGTCCTGACCAGAGGTATGTATGTGAAATTGATGAGTAGGAAAGGAAGGGGGTGGTATGTGTCCCTGAGGAGAGGTTTTAACACAGAGATGACAGGTATGAGTAATCTGAAGGATGATAGTCCTCAGAAAAGGTGAGACTACTGGGACTAAGAGTTTGTATAGGGCCTGTGATCCCACATGGAAACAGTTGTGTAAGTCAGTGATGATATCTAAGGCCTGCTGATTTGGGAGAACAAGCTGTGATCCTTGGAAAATCCACCCTGAGTGTTTTGTGTGTAACCTGGTCTATGAAGTAATTGTAGTTGTTTTGGTGAGTAATTAGGCTAAGGTAGAGTGTTTGGAACTAACGGGAGAACATGAGAAGGATATGGCCTTTGTGCAGCTAACTTGGCTTATGTATCAGCAAAGGTGTTGCCCTGAGCAATGGGGTCTGTAGAATTCTGATGTCCCCTACAATGAATAACTGCTACTTGCTTTGGGAATTGGGCTGCTTCTAAGAGTTTAAAGATGAGAGGTACATTAACGATGGAGGTTCCCTGAGTATTAATAAAACCTCTTTCTTGCCAGATGGAGGCATAGGAGTGTAAAATGCTAAATATGTACTTTGAATCAGTGTATATATTTATGATCTCATCCTTTACTAGTGTAAGAGCAATAAGTTCTGCCCTTTGTGAGGATATCCCCGGTGGCAGTGGATTAGTCTCTATGACTCTTGACTGGTTTAACTATTGCATATCCTGCTCTTTTCTGATTGTCAATATTTGTCAAACTGCCATCTATGAACCTTGTATCAAAGGCTAAAGAGAGAGATATGCTACTAATGTGAGGGAAAGAGGTGAAAGTCATCTGTAAGACCTCAGTACAGTCATGGTGAGGGTGGTCTTCTGAGGCAGAAAGCAAAGTTGCTGGGTTGAGAGGACTACTAGTTGCAATAGAGGTAGAAGGGTCCTGAGAGAGGACTAGATGTACCTGTTGAAGGCAAGAAGGGGTCATCAGGGCAGGGAGTGTCTTATGTGAGATAAGTTCATTTAAATGATGAGGTGAATGTACTGTAATAGATTGTCCTAATGTGAACTTTTTGGCTTCCTTTGTCAATAGGGCTGAAGCCACAAGGGTGCTCATCCTCTCACTGTGTTATCCAACTGTTTTGACAAGTAGGCTACCACTTGAAAAGAGGTCCCTTTTTGTGTCCCAGTACACCTACAGCATTGTGACCTTGAGAGGTAGTGTACAGAGTGAAGGGTGGGGTGAGATCAGGAAGGGTAAGGGCTTGGGCCGTTAGGAAAACCTTCTTTAGCTTTTGAAAGGAGGCGTGTATGGGTGTAGTGGGATCTAGGGTTTCTAACGAAGAGCCCTTGGGAGCTTTGTAGAGGGGTTGGGCTAGAGCTGCAAAGTTATTAATCTAGAGGTGAAAGAAGTTAGCTAAACCCAGAAAAGATAGGACTTGTTTGGTTGTGGGTACTTGGAGATCCTGAAGAATTGCCTTGTGATCTGTAGTGATGGAACGAGTGGTAGAAGTGAAAGAGAGAACCAGATATTTGACCTTTGGGGAAGCTACTTGGGCTTCAGCAGGAGAAACCCTGTACCTATGACTGGAGAGAAAATTGAGGAGACTGGCTATACGTTGCATGGCTAAAGTATGGAATGAAGAACACAAGAGAAGGTCATCAGTAGATTGAAAGACAGTGCTAGGTTTGAGGTCAAGAGCTGTAAGGTCAGCAGCAAGAGCTTGGCTAAAGAAATGAGGACTATCCCTGAACCCCTGGGGGAGCACTCTCCAGGTAAATTATTGAGACCTAAGAGTGTCTGGGTCAGTCCATGTAAACACAAAGAAATTCTGACAATCAGGGTGTAGGGGGATGGTTAAAAAAGCACCTTTAAGTTCTAGTACTATGAAGTGAGTGGTAGAGGTAGGAATATGAGAGAGTATAGTACAAGGGTTTGGCATCACTGGGTGAATTGGAGTAACAGCGTCATTGATTACCCTATGGTCTTGTACCAGACTATAGGATGCATTAGGCTTGAGTACCAGGAGAATGGGAGTATTGTAGGGTGAATGGGTAGGTTTGCCAAAATCATTGTCTAAAAGATGCTTGATTATAGGTTTGAGCCCTCATAGATGTTTGGGAGCTATAGGATATTGGGGAACAGAAGGAAAGATTGAAGGGTCTCTGAGATGAATTAAAACAGGTATAGCATGGGTAGTGCAGGTGGGGTTGGAAGTGTCCCAGACTGTGGGATCGGCAAAGGAAGAAGGGAGAAGAAGGGATGGGTTTGTGGTGCATTGTGATGGTGTTTGAAGGACGATAGCTGTGGGGAGGGGGAAGGTAAAGGAGAAGTTAAGCTTTCGGAGGAATTATCTACCTAAAAGGGGTGTGGCACAAGTTGGTATTAGCAGAAAGCTATGGGTGAAGAAGAGAATTTGGATCCTGCATGGAATGGGCTGTTTGAAGAGGCTGTGTATGTTGGCTGTCAGCACCCCCTATAGAGACTGAGGATTTAACACAATGGCCTGAAAACTCAAGAAGAACACTATATGTCACCCCCGTGTCTACAAGTACAGAGAGTGTCCTACCTGAGACCTCCAGTGAGACTCGGGGCTCTGAGAAGAATACTTTAATGGGAGCTGTGGACCTCAAGCCCTGTCAGTCTTCAACAGCAAGTCCAAGTAGATCGGCCAGTGATGACTCTGATGATGACAAGATCTGCGAGGGCAAGGAATTAGAGGATGGCTTACCTGCTCTCTGGCAGCTAGGACAGTTGTTCCAGTGGCCCTTGAGATTGCAGAGGAGCCAGGGCCTCAGAAGAACTCATGGGTTGGGGTGTTCTCTTGCCCAGTGTCCTTCCTTGTTACACTTGAAGCATGGTCTGGGAGGGGCTTGGGCAGCTCCACCTTGTTTTGCTTTACCTGTCTTGGGAGCCCCAACTGCCACTGCTAAAAGATCAGATTGCTATTTAGCAAGTTTCTTTATTTGTGCCTCTTTTTCCTCCTTTTGAGTTCTATCTCTGGTGTTGAAAACACAAAAAGCCATGTTAAGAAGGTCTCCCCTTGGGGGTTTGAGGGCCAAGTTCAGCCTTTTGTGTTTTTGCACTAATGTCAGGGGCAGACTGAGAAATAAAATAAGAGTTAATAACAGTTGTCCCCTCATAAGAGCCTGGGTTTACATTAGTAAACTTAATTAGAGTGAGCCTAAGACGTGTTTGGAACTTAGCAGGGTTTTCATTAGCCTCTTGGACCTGTTCTAAATGCTTGTTATAGTTTGTATGTTTGTGAGCTATTTTAAGGCCCGCAATTATACATTCAATCATCTTATGTACTTTGTAAGAACCTTTTCTATTTTGGTAATCCTAGTTAGGGTCCTGTTCAGACACTGCAGCAGTCCCAGGGTCATTCTCAGCAGTATTTGCTTTATGTCTACAATCAGCTTCCTCTGGAGCCACTTGCCATAGCTCAGCCTGCTTTTGTGAGCTGAGGGTGGTATTCAGAATCACATAAATATCCTTGAAATGCAAATCATAACAATTAGTTATAAAAAGTCTCTAATATAATTTTGTGGGTCAACAGAAAAGGAACGTAATTTATGGTTGATCTGAGATAAGTGGGTGGGGGGAAAAGGAACATGAATATGAACTAGTCCCTCCAGACCAGCCTGTTACTAACAGGAGAATAAGGATTGAGGCTGAGAAGGCTGTGGAGTGGGAGATGTAGATGGCCACCAAGCAGCCAATCTGTGGGCAGTTACAGGGTGATCGACCATAAAATGGCTGCTCATCACCATGTGACAGGGAAGCACAAGATTGCAGCTGGTTACCATTAGACCCACAACAAGATGACTGCTTCTGGTTATTTGGTGAGGGAGCACAAGATGGCGACTGGTCATCATGCAAGCTGCAACAGGGTGGCTGGTGCTGAACACATGATGAGGGACCACAAGGTGGTGGCCATTTACCCTGTGACCTGTCACAGGTGGTGGCAGACTATCACATGGTAGAGGACCACAAGATGGGGCTGTCCTCCATGTGAGCTTCAGCAAGATGGCTGCTGAGGACCAGGTGGCATGGGACTGCAAGATAGCAGTCAGACACCATACGGCCTGCTAGGTGGCTGAAACATGCGAGACCGACTGTGCTGAGCCGGCGAGGAGAATGGCGACTCAGGAATAGAGGGGATAGAAGAAGTGGAGCCATCCAATGAGATAGATGGCTCAGGTTGAGGGGATTGAGGAGTCTGATTGGGGGTAAGAAGTAAAGGAAGAGTTAGGGACTGCTGGGGGTGAGGAAAGGGGAGAGGGTGAAGTAGGCAGCTCAGAAACCTCTGGTTGAGAAGGCCAAGGAGTTTGGTCTTGGGGATATGGGGAAGGGGCAGTAAAGACAGGAGGCAGAATCATCTAATGGGTCTGGTGGGGAGGAAGGGAGAGCTCCTGGTGAGTAGAGTGAGCCAGAAATACCTGAGCTGCCATACACAACTGAGTGAGAGAAGAACACGTCCTCAGAGTGCAAAAGGTCTGAACATAAGGGATTTCTATCACCTTGCTGCTGTTGTGCCAAAAGTTATACAAATCTTGAAGGATAGAGGGATCAAACATCCCCCCCTTAGGCCATGGGCTGCCTTTAAGCTGGCAGGTCGGCCATTCCACCTGGCAGTAGAAGATCAGTGTTTTGTTTCTTTAATTTTTTTTTTTTTTTTTTTGTACTGAGAAACTCACGACCTTGCACTTGCCAGGCAGGCGCTCACACCACTTAGTTAAATTCCCAGCGAGGCTTTTGGTTTTTATGGCCTTCCTGAGGCCAAGAGCACCAAGGTTACAAACCAGGCACCCCAGAGGTGTGTTTTTTGGGGGACAGGAAATGGTATTCCCCATAATGACTGAATTAGAAGTGAGCCAAAAGAACAACTCTGCCTCGGAATGCCAGAGCTTTAGCCCTGACCAAGGAGTGTGAGAGCTGTCCTAGGTTACACTTATCAAAAGAAGTTGTCACCTGTTTTGAGAGTGTGCCAGGGAAGGTCCCAACATCCGTTCTCATTGGCTGTCACTGGGGGGGGGCGGGGAGTCACAGAGGACAAGAGGGTAACAGCTTTGCCTTGGGCTGTGCTGCCCAAGGAATGTGAGAGCTGCTATCTTTGTCGAGGGATGGCAACAGGTTCTCTGACATAAGCTCACAAATTTCTAAGGCTGAGAACAGTTCTGCCTCAGTTGCCCAAGGAGTGTGAGAGCTGTCATAACATGAGAAATTGAGACAGAAAACCCCAGATGGAAACGTGGCTCACCTGTGACAAATGAGGTGGATCAGTGTTGGATGCTAGCAACAGCAAATAGGCAGGTCCTGGAGGAAGGAAGGGTGGCTCATAGACAGGGGAGCTCAAAACTGGGGGTGACCCCTGAGAGCTAACACACTCTGCCAATCCCAGGTTTCAGTACCAAAATGTTAGGGTTTTCTGGTGTGACAGAGAAGCAAAAGGAAAGAGAAAGTGTCCTTTATTGAGGGTGTGGAGAGGAGCCCACAACCCGTGGAGGTTAGCCTTTCTCCTCTGACCAGATACAGAGGGGGCAGAGGCTTATATGACCTCTGATCAGAAGTGGCATATGGGGTGGGCATTGATGATGTGCAAGGAACTGCTTGGAATTCTCTTGGTGCACATGGGAAAGGAAGTTGTAGTTAGGGCTGAAAGGGAAGAAGGATGAAGTGCTCTTCACTTTGACCTTCTGCCACGTTACACCACTGCCATAATGTACAGTAATTTATACTAGGGCAAGAACCTTTCAAATTCCACTTTAAAGAAGATCCCTGTGGGCGGGGGATATAGCTCAGCAGCACAGCACCTGCCCAGCAAGCACAAGGTCTTGAGTTTGATCCCCAGTACAAAAAAAAAAAAAAAATTCCCTGTAACCTGAATCCTCTCACTAACCCTTCTGAGCAGAAATAGGAAGTTTCTGTTTCGAATGGCCGAAATCATTATTGATTAGTGCCTACAGTAAATAAGATTTTAGCAATATTGCTTTATATAGAAGCTATTAATGACTGGGCTGCTATTGGAAAGTTTGAAATAACTTTCAGAGTTTGGCTAAGGATAGGCAACAGTTTAGGAAATAATACCTTTTGGTTGGCTATTGAGCTTGTGTTTGAGATTTTTTTTTAATTTCATCTGTACTTCAAGTGGTATCCAGTAATATTGTAAATATCAGTTAAGTGTGTATTTTAGCTCTAAAATTTGATTTTTAAAATTGCAATCATGTCTTTGAGAATTTTGTTTCAGTGTATTGTAATATTTTTGTTTCCTTTAAGTTCATTGTGTTTTCTTAAAACAGCTGTTTTAAATTCTGTATTTGAGAGTTCTTCTATACCATTGGTGGTTAACCTATGGCATGCATGCTGCAGTGTGCTGTTTGTTATCGTTGAAAGCTCCAAGAGGTTTACCATCACTGTCACTGATTTCTCTTTGCTCACTTGCTGGCACCTTATTAGGTGAGGCCAGGGTTGGTCGAATTCTCTTGATGGTTACTGGCATGTAGTAACATCTGGGCATTGAAGGATTTGGTGTTTACTTCAATCATCCTAATCTATCTCTGTGTCTATCATTCAAAAATTCTAAACTGGTTGCTCATTTTCTCTGGGCCTATAGTTTATTGTACTACATTAGCTGTGGATGGTGTTTAGATCTAGATTTGTAAGGGGTCTGCTATAGGTGTATCATAACTGTTTCCTTACTAGAGGACAGTCATCCAAGCCCAGGTTTTCTCTAAGTATACTATTGTTGTTTTATTTACAAAGAACCAAACAAGAGTATGTCCCTGGCAAGAGACTAATTACCTGGCTAGAATATGAGCCTTTCCCTGTGGCTGAGGGAGGTACAGACTCCTTGTCTATGCTTAGCTGTGGTGAGGCACTGTAAGATCTTCCCCACTCCCTCCATCCATTGGTTCCCTTCCTGTTTCCAAAAAATATATTTCCCATTATCTTTTATTGTCCCCCTTATTTGTATTTTATATGTGTATTATATATATATATATATATTTATTTATATGAGAAACTATGTGATATTTAAGCTTGCATGTCTGATTTATTTCACGTAATGCTATGGTTTCAAGGTACATATATTTTCCTACAAATGACTCAGGATTATCTTTCATTAGGGAAGAGTAGTATTCTGTTGTGTATAAATACCATATTCTCTTTATTCATTCATCTGTTGATGGGTGCATAGGCCACTTCCAAGATTTAGCTGCTATAAGCTGTGCTACTATAAACATGGGTATGTGTGTGTCACTGTAGTATATCTTTTGGGAAGATACCTTCAAAGGGAATAGTTGGGTTGAATGTAATCTCTAGTTTTAGTTTTCTGAGGAATCTGCATATTGATTTTCATAATGGTTGTACTAGTTTACATTCCCACCAACAATGCAGAAGGATTCCTTTCCTGCACTACAAACTCACCAGCATTTGTTTAATTTACCTTTCTCACTGGGCATAGTGGCACACACCTGTAATTTTAGCACTCAGTAGGCTGAGGCAGGATATTGCCATGAATTCAGGCCAGCCTGGACCACATAGTGAGTTCAAGGTTCAAGGCCAGCCTGAACTACATAGTGACATCATGTCTCAAAAAAACAAAAAAAAAAAAAAAAAAAAAAAAAAAAAAAAAAAAAAAAAAAAAAAAAAAAAAAAAAAAAAAAAAAAAAAAAAAAAAAAAAAAAAAAAAAAAAAAAAAAAAAAAAAAAAAAAAAAAAAAAAAAAAAAGAGAGAGAGAAAGAAAGAAAAAAGAAGAAAAGAAAAAAAAGAAAAAGATTTCTAGATCCTTTCACTTTTTTCCAAATGGCATTTTATTTTTCTTTATTCTTTAGTTCAATATTTCTCTATATATGTATAATATCAGTATCCATATCCATATTTATATATATCTACATGAGTCATCTACACCTGTATATCAATCTATCTCATATTTATAACTGTATACATCAGTTTTTCTTTATCCACTTAGCCATTTCCATACACCTAGGCTGTTGCATACCCTATTGTTAATTATGCTATGACAAATCTGGGTATGTATGTATGTGTATAGAATGCTGACTTATATTCAAGCGCATGCTCCAGGGGTGTTGTGGAGAGTCTGCAGGTGACCAACCCACCGGTCCAGGTTCACAGGCAGCCGCCAGCCCCAACACGCACCCCACTAGCCATTGCAGAACCAAGGTAGGCTGGGGATAGGCAGTGGATAGCGCTGTAACAGCGCCCCCAGTGGCAACCATCAGATATCCATACTCCGTGCCTGCTGGAGGAACCTGTCTCACTTCGGAGAGGTTGTGGCCAAAGCAGGGAGCACGTGGGTCCCCAGCACCAACTCGCCCAGGGGAACGAAGGAAAATGCCAAGACAAAGAAGCAAGAGGCAGTCTCTGGCTTCCAGTTCAAGCAGAGCAAATCCAGGAGATGCAAACACAGGGTAGATCAGGAATCCCACAACTGGAGTTTGTGAGGTGATGGCAACTGAAGTAAGGAAACAACTTCCAAGAGGGTATAAAAGAAATTAGAACAGAAATACTAACTCAACTAATGGAAGAAATGAAAAACATAATAAAAGAACTGTTAGGCAACCCTAAAGGAGACATAGATGAAAAAATGGAGCATAGGAAAATGAGGGAAACCTGGAATGAACAATACAAAAAAGATTTAGAACACATGAAACAGATTCAAAGAGACTACCAAGAATTCAAAAAATCCAAGGAAAGTTGGCAAAACCACCTGAAGGAAACTAAAGATAGACTTTCAAACCTTGAAGACAGATTTACAGCTTATGATCAAGAAAGGAAAGATCTCTTAAAAATAACAAGAAACCTGGAAGTAACAATACAACAGTTGCAAGACAACCCAAAGAAACATAACTTAAGAATTAAAGGTGTGAGTGAAAAAGCAGGCGTCAATACAAATCAAATTAAAAGCATATTTACAGAAATAATTTCAGAAAACTTTCCAAACATGGGAACAGGAAGTTACTTTCAGATAAGTGAAGCATATAGAACTCCAGCTAAACATAACTAAAATATACCTACACCCAGACATATAATAATCAAGATCCCAGAAATTCAACACAAAAATAGGCTATTAAAAGCTATTAAAGAGAAAAAACAGATCACCTACAAAGGAAAACCCATCAGAATCACGACAGACTTCTCAACACAAACCATCAGGTCCAGAAGAGCTTGGAGTGAAGTATTTCAAGCCCTGAAAGAAAACAACTTCCAACCCAGATTGATGTACCCTGCAAAACTATCTTTCAAAATCAATGGAGAAACAAGATACTTCCACGACAAAGAACAACTAAAGGAATTTATGATAACCAAGCCAACCCTACAAAGAATACTGAAGGACATTTTAGAGAGAGAAAAAAAGTCCACAGCTCCAGAAACAGCGGCAGAGAGATCTCACCAAGCAGGGCAGACAATTAAATAATCCATCATCGGGATTTGAGTCCAGTAATGTCTTCAATGAGCTGTTTAGTTTGATCTTATTCTATCTTGACCTGCCTAATTTCATTATATATGATGACATAGACAGCTATTCCAAAGATAACAAAATATATTAGGGAAACCTTTATTGATATTTGATCATCTTGTTTTGAAACCCTGTATTGCTTTCATGGTTCTGTTTTGAGTGATTTTAGCCTATTTTGGTTTGTTTGATTGTACTATATAGGCAACTGATTAGAAGATAATATGAGGCATTATAGAAATCAATGTTGTATTGCTATGTATTGCTTCCATGGTTTTATTTTTTATTGGTTTTATTCAGTACTATTTTGTTTGATTATATTTGGCCCGATGGTATGGGCAGTTATTTTGAAGATAACAAGAGGTATTACAAGGGGATAGGAGGAAAGAAGGAAGGGAAAAGGAAAAAGACATAGATTTATATGTGGGTATACATAAGATGGTTAAAATGACTATACTACTAAATGCATTAACTACTGAAAGAGAACAGTTGATACTCATATGATTGGATCAATTTTGCAAGTCTATGTCTATCAATCTGAGCAACCCCTTTGAAAGTAACAATATACAATGTTACAACCATTGTCAAACTCCAATCATCTCATTTTGTAAACCTGTAATGTTACAGTATCAGATTTGTTGTTGTTGTTCATTGGTCCCTTTAGCTTTTTGTTTCTCTTTTCTGTGACCATTGTTTTATTTTCTTTTGGCTTAATTCTGAACTATTTTGTTTGATTATACTAGGCCTGATGATATGGGTAGTTATTTTAAAGACAGCAAGAGGTATTCCAAGGGGAAAGGAGGAAAGAAGGAAGGGAAAAGGAAAAAGACATAAATTTATAAAAAGGTATACATAAGATAGTTAAAATGACTATATTACTAAATGCATTAACTATTGAAAAAGAACAATTAGTACTCAAATGATTTGATCAATTTTGCATGTCTATATCTGTTAATCTGAACAACCCCTTTGAAGACAATGATACGCAATGTTACAACTACTGTCAAGTTCCAACCGTCTCATTTTTAAACCTAAAATGTTATCGCATCGGATTTGTTGTTGTTGTTTGTTTGTCTCTTTTGTTTTTTGTTTCTCTTTTCTGTGTCCATTCTCTCTTCAATAAAAAAATAAAATTAAAAAAATAAATTATCTGTCTTACACTTCTTAAATTATGAATCTAAATAAGTACAGCACACCCATCCAGAAAAATAAATAGGCTCTGTGCAGGGCTGGCATGCTTACCTGTCTCATCTCTCACTGCACCCTGACGTGACAGTAGACCTGTATTGCTTTTTTTGTGTTACATATTCAAAATGTATTCCTGAAAAACCATTATTTTGCTTCATTTCAGTTTTTAGTAACTTATTATCATTGTTATTCCACAAATATTATGACAAAATTTATGCTTACTGTTTCTCAATCTTTTATGCATGTGCTGCTGTAGACCACCCAGTTTGCACACCCATTTCAGGTATTTTTGTTAATGTTTTTTTTTTAATTATTAGTGCATGTTTACACAGAATAGTGAATTTCATTTGGCATATTCATATACCCATATAAAATACTTCTATAATTTTACCTTTTACCCAGCTATAATTTCCTCCCCCATATTTTCTCTTCTCTAATAACCTACTTTCATGCCATCTTTTTTTAAAGATTCCACATATGAAAGAAAATATCAAGATTTTCTGAGTCTAGTTTTGCATGTAATATAATCTTCATCAGTTTTTCTGCAAATGTCATGATTTCATTTATGACTGAACAATTTTCCCCTGTGTATATATATATGTCTCATTTTCTTCATGCATTTTTCAGCTGATAAGCAACTATTTCCATGGTTTAGCTACTATGAATTGTGCCATTTTAAACATAGGTATGCAGGTATCTCTACAATAAACTGATTTTAATTATTTCAGGGGAATACTGAGGTGTGTTATATAGCTGCATCAAATTGTTGCTCAGTTTTTAGTTTTTTGAGGAACATCCCTAGCATTTTGCATAATTGTAGTAATTTGCATTCCCATCAGCAGTATATAAAAATTCCTTTTCCCTAAAATCCTCACATTTATTGTATTTTTCAATAGCCATTGTAAATGGAATGAGATAAAACCTGAATATACATTTCCCTGATGAGTAAAGATGTTTAACTTTTCTTGTTTCTAATACTTACTTCCCATTTGTATTTTGAGAAGTGACTGTTCAGTTTATTTGCCCATTTATTGATTTGAATTTTTTTTTTGCTATTTAAGCATTCTTCATACATTTTGTGAATTCATCTGTCAGAAGAATAGCTAGCAAATATTTTCTTCCATTGTGTAGGTTGTCTCTTCACATTTTCTTTGCTTTTTAGAAGCTTTTTAAAGCTTTTGATGTAGTCTTTAAAATTCTTCCTTTTATTTCCTATGTTATTAAGAGTCCCATTCACAAAATCCTTTCCTTATGCTTTCTTCTAGCAGTTTCAAACTTTCATCTATTTTGATTTGATTCTTCTGCAGGGGGAGAGATTGGGATCCAGGTTCAGTTTTCTAAATATGGGTATGTATTTCTCAGCAGCATTTGTTAAGCTAGCTTTTCTCCAGTGCACATTGTTGGATCCTTCGTCAAAATTCAAGTGGCTATAGTTGAGTGTTTTTCTTCTCTGTTGTCTGTTTTACTCTGTTGGTCTATGTGTATGTTTTTATGCCAGTAACATGCTGATTTTATTACTATGGCTATAAAGTATGCATTTATATTAGATATTGTTCTATACTTTTTAGCAGTGCTCTTTTTTCTCAGTTTTGTTTTGACTATTGTGGCTGTTGTGTATGTGAATTTTGTGATTGTTTTCTTTAATGCTTTGAATAACATAATTGCTTTTTAGAAAGGGAATACATTGTATCTTTAGGTCACTTTTGGTCATATGCCAATTAAAAATTACTAATTCTGCTAATCCATGAACATGGGAGATCTTTCCATCTACCTTTGTCATCTTCAATTTCTTTCTTCAGCATTCTGCAATTTTCATTGTAAGTCTTTTCCCTCATTGTTTAGGTTGATTCATAGTTTAGACTTTTGATGGGGGGGTTGCTATTGAGACTAGAATTGTTTCCTTTTCTTAGTGACTTCCATTGCTGGTATATAGAAAATGTACTGATCCTTTTATGTTGATTTTTAACTCTGTTACTTTGCATTGTCTGCCTTAATTCATATAGCTGTTTATTTTTATCTTTGAATTCATTGGTCATTGTAGCAATCAAGCTTTCTTTAACTTTTTGACATTTCCTACACTTAATATATCTATGGATTCAGTTATTGGGGAGTTATGGTCTTTTGATGTTTTATTGTCATACTGTCTTAGGTTCTTAAATTGAGATTTGCACATCTGTTGGGAAAGATATCATTTCCACTATAATATGAGGATCCTGTAGTAAGCATCTTTCCCTATGATGTCTTCTCCCATGTGGGTATTGGTGGGTTTTTTGGCACAGTTGAGAGACAGAGACGACAGAGATAAGAAAAAGCTTTTATTGCAGGTACAGGAGGTCTGCTGGAGACTGCAAGGACCCTCAAAAAGGGGGAGCTGGGAACGGTCTTTATGGAGTTGGGCAGGGGTGGAGCCCTTAGGTGCTTGTGGAGTCTTGGGATTGGAGAGGGCTCAGGGCACATGCAAAAAGGAAACCTGTGCAAAAAAGAAGTGGGAGGTTTATTTCTGGAACTAGAGGAAGAACACAGAAGTTACTTTTGGAGAGATAAGTTGTTTCTTATGGCCCGGTGCCACGTTGGTTGGATGTCATCTTAGAGATAGCTAAGCCTCAGGCTTGCAGAATCTATCAGGTATATCTGTGTCAAAGCTCCCCCTCAACATGGTCAAGGTACTAGGTTCTATCCCAAGATATGCTTTAAGAAAAGAATATAATAATTAGTATCAACAACTGAAAGCAGTCTGTCAGCCTGTTAAAAAACTTGATAAAATTGATCTCTACAATTCCAGAAAGCCATGAAAAGAAATGAGAATATTAGAGTAGACTAAAAAATTATGCATTAATCATATTAAAATTATTTCTAAAATATATTTTAAGGGAGAGAGAGAAAAGACACAGAATAAGATAAAAAAGAGATGGAACATCATCATTGTCATATCAGTGACTACAAAGAAAACTAAAACAGAAGATAAAGATGAGGCAGAATCTTAACCTACTCCTGACAGAAACATCAATTTTGTATTAATTCCAATGTATGAAAAAGCACAAAAAAATAGGGAGCAAAAAGTGTATTAAAATATATAAAATATCTTAACCTTGGTGGGGGAACATTAATTGGGGAAAACAGAGCAAAAGGACAGAGAGAACACAATGGAAATGAAAGAAAAAACTAATAAAATAAGACTAAGATTTTCCCTTTCAGAGCTGTTGAAAATGTGGCTTATTTCTTTGCTGAACTTCTGCTATTGAAATCTGCCAAATATTAGGAGGAATGTAGAACACTTTTTCATCCAGAACGTTCCTCCTTAGCTTATGTTTAAATAGGCAGAATCACTTTGAGGGCTAAAGTGAAGGTGCCAGTGGTGGGGCTTGTTTTATGCCCAATATCTCAGGGTGTGGGGAGGGGTACAGATAAATTTGGAGCCAACTTGAAAACTGTTTGTTGCTTACTGTGGGATTGATACAGATTTTGGGTGTCAGGTACCATACTTCTCTCGCCCGGACACTCAGAGGCATGAATGACCAGTAATCCAGCTTGTGGCATCATGTACTATGAATGCCTTAGGGTAGGGCGGAGTTTGCTGTGCCCATGGGTCTACATTTGGGTGAGAAGTGGTTGTATCAAGCTTTCCACTAGTTCCAGCTGAAGCATCCTGGGTACAGAATACCATGAAACCACATTCAACTGGTCTCTGCCCTGATATACTATCATACTGAAGTTTTTAAAAAGTACAACGTGCCTCAGCTTCAGTTTCCTTCTGCCACTCAGCAGCTGAGTGGCAGAGTGCCCAGTATGTTGCATTTCCTGCTACCCAACAGCTCACACCATCTGGCACAGTGTATTTCCTGCCAACCACCAGCATGTGCTCAAACTTTTAGTTTGTTGAAAACGTTCATTTTATTTTTGTTCCGAAATAATAATGCTTCTGAAATTTTCTCACATTTGAAAAAAAAAAGTGGTAAAGAAGTTTTGAAAAAAGGAGAATAATGAGAAGAATGTTAATCTCTACCATGCTTTGCAAAGAGTGTCTGTACACTGTGTGAGGCTATAGACCATAGGACACATACATACATTGGAATTAACACAAAATTGATGTTTCTGTCAGAAGTAGGTTAAGATTCTGCCTCACTTTATCTTCTGTTTTAGTTTTCTTTGTAGTCACTGATATGACAATGCTGATTTTCCATATCTATGTATTCAAACATAGCACAACTTTGTCTCTTTACAAAATATTTAACTGAATTTACTTAGTAAAACTCCTGTGTATCACATTCTTTCTTATAAAGTTGTTTCTCTATCATTAAGTATCTTGGTGCGATTTTCTAAATAACTTGCCCCCCCCAATAAAAGGAATTTTGCTGGTGCTGGTGTTCTTGCTAATATATTAAAATGTTAAAATACGGTAAAATTATCTCAGTCAGATTAATCCGTGAATTCTTCGATAATGTTCTGCCTTTCAGTTGTCTAAAATGTGGTCTCTTTGAACCATTGACCCTAGCATCACAAGTGAGCTTGCTACATATTGACACCCGTAGCGTTCTCTAGATAACTCAGTTGAAATGTACATTTAAATGAGACCTCCAATGTATGGTTTAACATTAAAATTTGAGAAGTACTCTCCTAACATAAAGACTTTCTCACCTGAGAAAAATATTGAACTTGTATATAATATAAATACAACACTCAAAAATGTACTTCCCTGTTTTAAATTTAATCAAAGTATAGTACCTACAATGGTTTTGTATATGTCAAAGTATAGTACCTATATACTGGTTTTGTATATATTAGCTCCAAATTAGACAGTACATTATCTATTTTTTATTTATTTATTAATAATAATAATAATGATCAGAGTAAAGCAAAACAGAGAGAACCCTATTGGGCCTCAAAGACAAGACAGAAGGGAATCCCCCATACTTGCTACATTGCCTACTATCACCTTCCAAAGAGATGCTCAGGTTGCTGACCAGAGGCCTGCAAAATCTACGAAACAATACTAGCAAATAGTTGCTTGATGTTCTTTGGTTGCTATCAATTTAGCCAGACCTCCAAAACAGCAGGTTGCTGATGGGGGGGGGTTTGTCCCTGATTCCAAGCCTGCACACCAGTGCCACTCGGGCCCAGCGGGCTTGGCCCCGCAAGAGGCCATTCTCATTCTCCGGGGTCCCAAGAGGTCAGGGCCCCGGAAGGCAATTCAGTTGTCCATTATTTATTCAAATAACTAAGTATTTTGCGTATGTTTGCAGTTCACTCTTGTTTCATATTAGATAAAATAAAAGGTTCTGCTGATGACCACAGAATAAATGTGATTTTTTTTAATATTTCAGGAACTGTTGACATTCAAGGACGTGACTGTTGATCTCTCTTTAGAGGAGTGGGAATGTCTGGACTCTGCTCAGCAGAATTTGTATAGGGATGTGATGTTAGAGAACTACAGAAACTTGGTCTTCCTGGGTGAGCCTAACTTCCTATAGAATTCCTAATTCACAATCAATATTTAATTCTCACCTTTTTTTGTTTGTTTGTTTTTAAAGAATACTTCCTGGGAGCTTTGCGTGAATGAGTTTCAGGTTTCTGCTTTCAAAGAAAAAAAATAGCGATCTCTTGGGATAGATACGAAATTTTGCATGTCATTTATTCTTCTGTGTCCCCTGTCTTAAAGTATTATCCATCCGTCATGTACATTGTGATAACTGTAGAAATTCTGTGGCAGAAAATATTGTTGCCTCTAATTTAAAGCCCAATTCTCCCTTATATTGTTGTTTATTTGTGGTTGAAACTGAAGCATAGTATGTACAAATTAGAAACACTTTCTACATAGTCTAAGGGCTGTTTGGAAATACTAGAAGAAATAAATTTTGAGGATCTCAATGATTTCTTCTCTTTTGACTATAATACTGGAAAAGAAATGTCATTTATTGGGAGAATGTAAAGCAATGTCATATTTCATCTTCCAATCAATAGGTTTAGCTGTCTCTAAGCCATACCTGATCACCCTTCTGGAGCAAAGCAAAAAACCCTGGATTGTGAAGTGTCAAGAGTCAGCAGCTATGCATTCAGGTTTGTAAGAATTAAGCAAAGAACACAGATAAGCATTTCCTAGGGAGAAATTCAAATTTTAAACTATAGATTGAGAAGCTCTGTTTTAATAGAAATGATATTTCAGAAGCTGAAGTTTATCCCTTGTACTATAAAAGGACATTTCCTGTCTTGTGTTCATTATGCTTTTAAAAGCCTCTAAAGGTTCTCCTTTGCCTCCAGTGACTTCCTAGGACATTGAGGTGATGGTCAAAAGCCTCCCTTTCATTTGTGACTTCTCACTGTTTGTGGGCCCCTCAAAAAAACTGTCCCCATATTTTAAGGTCTCCATGTTAATTGAATGCAATATATTAATGACATCATAAAGAAGATTATTTAATACAATTGACATATTATTCATTAAAATTGTATCAAAAGAGTACTTCATGAATAATTAGAATGGCTATAATGTGAAATTTTCATGCCATATACTGAATGCCACTGTAATAAAATGGCTTTTCACCATGGTATATATAGTTACATCAAGATATTTCCATTGTCTAGAATAATTTTTAAAGTGTTTTTTGAGGATTTTAAGGGATAAATTTTCTTTTTGTTTTTTATAATTTCATTTTCTATGTTCCAATTTTTAGATGAAGTTCCATTACATCAGTTTTTTTTTAATTTTTTTAGTTTTACCCTGTATATCACAAATAGTGACAATTTTTTGTTGTTGAGACAGGGTCTTGCTATGTAGTTCAGGCTGCCCTGAACTCACTATTAGCCCAGGCTGGCCTTGAACTCCTGGTAATCCTTCTGCCTTAGCCTCCCACATGCTGAGATTACAGGCATGTGCTGACAATTTCATCGTATATGACATCTTTGCCTCTTGTGACAAGTTTTGAGTTAAATTGTGGTTCAGCATATATAGTTTTATTTTAAAGTGTATTTTATTCAATATAATTTTTGGCACTTCTGTTTTGGACAAACTTGTATAAAACACCATAGCTACTCTTTCATTTTCTGTTTTTATGTCCTTATATCTAAAAAGAATCTTCTTTTTTAAAAGAGGATCTTCTTTAGACAGTATATGTTTGGATTTTTAAAGTTGATGCCTAATAGTGAATGTATTATTTTTATTGTGGTGTTTAATTCATTTATGTTTAAACAAACTTTTTTTGGGGGACGGGAGATACCGGGGAGAGAACTCACAACCTCATGCCCACCAGGCAGGCACTTACGCCACTGAGCTAAATCCCTGGCCTTATTTTTTGAGACAGGGTCTCACTATGTAGTTTGGGCAGGCCTTGAACTCACTTTGTAGCCCAGGCTGGTCTTGAACTCATAACAATCCACCTGCTCACCCTCCCGAGTGCTGGGATTAAAGGCGTGTGCCACCATACCCAGTTTAAACAAACTATTGGAAATGAAGAAATTAATAGTTTTTATATTATCTTTGTATTTCTTGGAATTATTTTTCTTTAATTGCTCTAGTTATGGTTCTTTGATTTTTGTAATTACATTATTAATCTTTTCATTTTATGTAGGTATTTAATTTCATTGGTATTATTTTCCTCTTCTTTTCATCTTATGTAGGTATTTAATTTCATTAGGATTATATGGAAGCATTTTAACTTACAAAACATTTTAAACAGATAGCAAATGAACTTGAAGTCCATATAAAAATACCATGTATGTGTCTCTTTTCAGCATTGTTGTTGAAGTCACAACTATTATCACATTTTATACATATTAAAATTGTGATGTTTTGTATACTTTTACCTCTGCAGTTATATAGCAAACTTGAAAATATTTTTTTACCTTCATTTTAGTACCACTAAATTCTGTATGTGTATATTTATTCTTCTGAGAGATTTAAAATTTCATGGTTTGTAATATTATGCATCATTATTTAATTTTCAATCAGGTCTCCCTTTAGTACTTATATGTTATTTCTAATGGTGATAAATTTTCTAAACATTTGTCTATCTTGTATTTGCTTTTTTTTTCATAGGGCCGTTTTTCTGGATGCAATATTATTGGCAGTTTTTGTTTTTGTCAGCATTTTGTTTATATTCTCTGATTTCTTTCTGAATTTCAAGAACTACAAAGAAATCCTCTGGTAAACAAACACGTAGCAAGTTTACATATGACACATCATTTTTCTCTTGTTGGTCTGAAGGTTCTCTGACTATGACTTTTGAAAGTTTGATTTTAGTGTGTTCCTCATGTTCATCCTTGTTGGTGATGATTGAACTACTTGAATTTAAGTGTCTTTTTCCTTCCTCGTAGTAAAGAATGTCTTGTGCATTGTGATGGTTTGAATTCTCAACTACACTGTTTCTCTTTGTTTTTAATTTAAATTTTTATCTGTTGTTATCATTTTCCTGATTTCCTTTAGTTTTCTGTGTTCTTGTTTTGCTAATTATCTTCTAAATGATGGTTTTGAATTCTTCAGATAAGTCATCAGTGTCTTCTTCCTCTGTGCCAATTTCTATTGTCTTATTTTTTTCTTTGAGTGGTCAGTGTTTTTTCCTGCTCTTTGTTATAGTGGGTTAACTTTTGTTGAAATTTGTGTAATCAGTCTACTGCATATTAATACAGTCATTATGGACAACAATATGAAAGTTGCTCAAAAAATTATAAATACAGCTGGGAATATAGTTCAATTGTAGAGCATTTGCTTAACAAGCAAAAGTCCATGTGTCTGATCCTCAGAAACAACAAAGAGGATAGCAACCATATGATTCAACAATACAAAATCTGTAGCTAAAAGAAAGTCACTTTGTTGAAGATATATCTATAATGCAAAGTTCAATGTACCATAAATTCATAGTAAGCATGATATGGAATCAAAGTTCTTTTTAATGAATCAATAAATAAAAACATTTATACATATACCATGAATTATAATTCAGCAATAAAGAGATAATTTTATTTGATTCAGTAAAGGCAAACATATAAGAATTTATAATAATGAACTGTGCCCAAGATAGTCAATTACTACATAATCTCAATTATATGTGAAGTCTAAATTTGTTTCATATACAACGAAATATGTTATCAGGGCCTATGATTTTTGTTAGAGGGATTGGGGTGATATCAGTCAACGGTAACAAAATTTTAGATAACAAAACTTTAAACGTTTAAGAGATATAGTCTGTAATATAATTAAGGTGTTATGAGGAATGTTTCTTAAAATGCCGTATTTTCTATATCTGTTGATAATATATTACTGCCCTTGTTTTACTACTCCTAAAATTAGATTCAGTCCAAAATGACCCAAATTGTCATGCAAAAATATACCTATTATCACCCACCCTCTAATAGAAATCAGTTTTAATACAATTCCCTTGAAAGCCAGAAATGCATCTGTATGTTACATTCTTCTCCATGTTTCCTAAGGGAGAAGTAAAGTGTTGGAAGTTGTTTCATAATTACCCAATGCTATATAAGGAGAAGGAAGATTTTTGGTTGACAAGATTGACTTTTACTAGTAAATCTCATTTCTACAAGTATGTGACTCTGAAAGTCATGCTAAACTGGAGTGCTATGAACTTTTAATTGTTTTTGAGAGTTCTCACAAAGGTAATCTGATCAACATTTTTTTGCTCAGTTTATATATCTGTGGGGAAGTAAGGAACTTGTATGTAGTATTCTACTATCCCACTAAAGTAATGAGTATTCTGTAATTTTATTATATCTATGAGATATATTGACCCAAGTCTAATGGGATAATTTGTTGTTTTTATTTTTTCAGCTGTGTCTTATCATACCCAAAGATTTTCATCAGAGCAGGGCGTAGAACATTCATTTCGAAAAGTGATGCATCAAAAATATAGAAATTGTGGTGTTAAAAAATTATACTTAAGAAAAGACTGGGAAATTATTGGTGAGTATGAAAGGGAGAATCCATGTTTTAATCGACATAACCAATCTGTGACAACTAAAGACAATAGAAATATCACTGCCAAAAGTGGTAAAGAACACATAACATCTCAGAAAATATTTGAATTTTTGCCACTTACTTTGAATGAGCAACATGTTTGTGTAAGTAAGCATTCACACCCAATTATTAAAGATAAACTTTCTTTCAAAGAATATTTGGAAAACTCAAAAATGGATCTAGTCAGTGATTCAGTTAACTATTTGAACAATTTCAAAGGTAGTATTGAATTAAATTTTCATGCAAACATTTCTGTAGACAAGAGATTGAAAATGGATGACCAAAGTTCTAAATATTGTCAATTTGACATATCCTTTAAGAACGATTCATTGTACAATCAACAAGTATGTATGTTGTGTGCAAAAATATATAATTTGAGTAGGTACAAGAAGGTGTTTACACATCCATTATTGTGTAAGCAAAACTCTTATATAGATCTTTTGGAAATGCATGACATATGTAATGAACATAGGAAGGCCTTTTGTAAGGGATCTACTTTAAATAATTACCAGGATATTTATATTGGACAGAAATTTTACCAATGTAGTGAAATTTATAAAAACATAAGCCATGATTCAAATTCTAGTAAGCATCAGTGTATACATTTTCAAAAAATCACTTACAAATGTGATAAATGTTACAAAGTCTTTGATCAGTGCTCAAAACTTACTAACCATCAAAGTATACATATTCAACACAAGCTCTGTAAGTGTGTAGAACATGGTAAAGCATTTGCTAATGATTCTGGCTTTCATAAACACCAGAGAATTGATACTGGAGAGAAACTCGACAAGTGTAAAGAATGTGACAAAACTTTTTATCAAAGTTCAACCCTTAAAAAACTATACAAATGTAAAGATTGTGACAGAGTCTTTAAATATTGCTCAACTCTGATACGACACCAGAGAATTCATACCGGAGAGAAACCTTACAAATGTGAACAGTGTGGAAAAGCATTTAAATACTGCTCAACTATTAATCAACACCAGAGAATTCATACCGGAGAAAAACCCTTCCAATGTAAAGAATGTGGCAAAGCTTTTAATCAAAGGTCAAATCTTACCAAGCACCAGAGAATTCATACTGGAGAGAAACCCTTCCAGTGTAAAGATTGTGGCAAAGTCTTTTATCGAAACTCAGCCCTTAATCAACACCAGAAAATTCATACTGGAGAGAAACCCTACAAATGTAAAGATTGTGGCAGAGTTTTTTATCAAAACTCAGCCCTTAATCAACACCAAAGAATTCATACTGGAGAGAAGCCCTACAAATGTAAAGAATGTGGCAAAGCCTTTAACCAAACTTCAACCCTTAAAAAACACCATGTAATTCATAGTGGAGAGAAGCCCTACAAATGTAAAGAATGTAGCAAAACTTTCCATAGTTCCTCAAACTTAACACAACATGAGAGAATTCATACTGGAGAGAAACCCCACAAATGTAAAGAATGTGGCAAAGCCTTTACTCGAAGTTCCACACTTATTCAGCATGAGAGAATTCATACTGGAGAGAAACCCTACAAATGTACCAGATGTAGCAAAGCCTTTAATCTAAGTTCAAGCCTTACTAGACACCAAAAAACTCATACATGATTGAAACACAGATGTAATGGTTGTGGCAGAACTTGAGCAAAGAATATGTTCTAGAGAGAAACACTAGAAATGTAATGAATGTGGCAAAACCTTTGATCAAATTTCAACCTTTACTGAACCCTAGAGAATTCACATGGGGAAAAGACTGTATAAATACAAAGATTATGGCAGTCTTATCAAAACTTTAAGCTTATTATAAATGTCTTTATAGCTCCATTTTTGTAACTAGATAAATAACAACTTTCAAATTAGTCACTCTAGTAGAAGAACAAAATTTCTTGACAGTTAATAAAATGTCTATTTCCCACAGAAAGTACAGTGAATTTTGAATTATTTTTTGAAACTGTGTAATCTTTAATTTTTTTACTGAAGAAAAACGAACGTTTCCTAATGTAGTACCAGTTTTGAGTATGGGATGACAGGTTATTCTACCATGGACATTAAATTCTTTCCTTACTCAAGGTTGCAGCTATCAGGTGGTAATAATTATACTATTGGGTTAACAGCATGGTGACATTTCTTATAATCTTTGTCCTAGGGTCATTCAACTTCAGATAATTTAGAAACCATTATTTCTACAAGTCAGTTTTATTCTTTTGTACTTTTGTAACTATTGGGAATATGGTGGGTATAGAAATACTAAAAATAAGCACTTGTTTTCTTGATTCATATTTATACATTTTTTACCCTAGTGAATTATTTTTTTTCACATGTCACTTCTTTGGGGCTACAAAGGACACACAAATTTAACATTATGTTATCTAACAGTGTACATATTACTGTTTGATAAAGCTTCAGGCATAGGAGAATATAGAATCGCTGTATATGTGTAAGTTTTTGTATGTCACCTATTGAGAATAAAGGGAATTTTTTTTGAGGTGATATCACTATGTAGTTCAGGCTGGTCTTGAACTGTGTAGCCTTAGGTGCCCTTGAATTTATGACAGTCCTTCTGCCTAGACACTGGAGTGTTGGGATTACAGGCATGTGCACCATGTCCAGCAGAAAGGGAATTAATAAAACATAACTTGAAAAGACTTATTTATGAAAAAATATAATTTTATCCCTTTTAGAATCTCCTCCTTCCAACCCCCTTTGGCTTGTTATTCATGCAAAACCTAATATGACTTAATCAAAGTTCATTAAATACCCTTCAGAGTTTGAGGGGGTTTTTTTTGTTTTGTTCTGTTTTTGTTTTTGAAGCTTTTGTTTCCAAAGTTAGTTTGTAAACATAGTTCATGGTAATTATGCTGAAGCATTTTCTTTAATTGTGCATTCTGTTTCCTTCTCAGGAACACTTTCAAGTCATTTTAACTTACTGTTCTTCTGTTTGATTAATGACCTTAGAAAATGTCTTGGTTACTTTTCTCTCATTGCTGAGACAAAATATCTGACACCCAAAGTGAAGGAAGGGTTTATTTAGCTCACAGTTTGTGAAAGTTTCAGTCCATAATCACCTAGCTCCAAGGCAGAGTGGCACATTGCAGAGGGCAACGTCCATGGTGGTGGAAAACAGCACAAGCAACAAGGGCAAAAGGGGAGGAGCATGGAGAGAATACTCTTTTTGTCGCTTGTATTGTATGTGGATCACATCTACTTGGGTGTAGCACACCCATAATCCCAGCATTGGACCATGAGTCATTCACAATCTCTAGAACCATGCCTCCATGACTGCATGAGGCTTTGGGGGGACATCCAGACTCAAACCATAACAGAAAATTTAATGTATTCCCTGAGCCAGTTTAAATGAAAATTCCTGAGACTTCATGAATCATGAATGTGTTTTAAAATTCATAGGACATAAGCTCACAGAACAGTCCTAAGTATGTAACAGATACTCCATAATTATTAGAAAAGTATTCATGTTAGAATGAGCTCTTTGCTTCATGTAAGAGAATGAAAAATCCAAGGTAAATGAATGATATTAATTTTATGTGTAGACAGATAATGCCCATTCTATGACTGTATACATGACACTGAATAAAAGCAATTACTTTTCCATATGTTAATTATCTCAAATATGTCATTGATGTGTAGTTTCTCACAGACCTACACATGCATTGTAGCTATTTTTCTTCATTGCCCATGCTGTTTCTTGATTTCCTACCTGTCCTTTCCATTTCATGTCACACAGAAATACTTTCAGTTACTTGAGTGCCTTTGAAGTTTTCTGCTATAAGGACAAATTGAGGCGTGTGTGTGTATTCTGCATTTTAATTAATATGTCATTTTAATTTTAGAGTACAGTGTGACATTCGAATGCATATCTATATTGTGTTGTCAAGTCACAATAACTGCACTTGAAACATGACATCTTATGAAAGTAACCAGACCCCTTTCTCCTGGTTAATTTTTATACATAAACACATTATTGTTAGTTTTAATTGTTCTATGTCACAGCCACCTGGGGACCCTTGTACTTAGTCCCCCAAAGGACAATGTATCCAAGCCTCTGTGTAATAAAAATGAGAGCCGTTTTCTTAAAAGCCTGGGAACATAATTTTTTCCAGTGTTTGAGGAGAGCTTCCCAAGGAGAGCTAATGGGATGACTGAAGTCTGCAGCCTCTGGGGGAAAAGAGATTTGTATCTTGAGGTATGCTGGGTGTATTGGATGATAATGCAGTGTACCCCCAAGTCCTCATATAATTTTGATGGGGCTAAGCTATTGGTTTGTTATTGGTTTGTTGATTGACAGTGTGAGCACTGTGCCTGCCCAGGGGTGGAGCTGACAGACAGCGTAAGGGAAGGCGGGTCTTCTGCTTCCACTTCCGCCTCTCTCTCTCTTCCGCTTCCGCCTCTCTCTCTCTTCCTCTTCTGCCTCTCTCTCTCGCCAGTGCACCTTGCAGCTTGCAGCTGCCATGAACGGTAGCCCCGTCACCCCATGCTGCCTTGGAGCCAACTTTATGGACTCAAACTCCCGAGAAACTGTAAGAATAAACCTTTCCTTTCCTAATTTTGGGCATCAGGTATTTTGTCTTGGCAACGAGCAAAAATAACCAAGACACTGGGGAAAAAGATTTGTGATGAATGGAGGTCTCATCTGATACCTACTACTGAGCCAAGGGAGACAGTACTGTGTCAGGTGTCCCCAAGCAGAGCATCTCAGAACAGCTCTGGATGGAGTGTCCTGTACTCCCAGAGACCCTGCTAGTGAGCTCCTGTCCCTGGTGCCAACTTCAAGAGGGTCTGGGTTCCCTATATTTTTTAGAATAGTGCTGATGTCTCTATTTTTCAAATGTAATTTTTTTGAAAATCTCTAGTAGGCTTAAGGAGGGACAGAATGGTTAATTGCTGTAGAGTTAAGATTTCTCTCTCGAAAAGGCGATAGTAAACTTGAAAATCCAAGGCTGTATAGTATCAACAGTAAGCCAGTAAAAGAAGTAAGAGGAAAGTGGCTCTTGTTGGGGTTATTTAAATTTCTTTACCCTCATAAAATCAAAGAGAAACAGGAACCAATTCATCAGACCAGGCTTTATATTTCTGATTGGTGGTTTTTTATGACAGAAAAAAAATGAATCAATATAATTTCTGATTTGTCACCAGAAATCTATTGGGTTTCTATAATTTAAATTGTTGTCCTTATTGTTTGTAAAAGTGATAACCTTGAGGCAGGCAGTTTCTAATTTAGAAATTATCTTCAGTTTTCTTTTGTAAGATACAAAGAAGCAACAATCCAAAAAAATCATAGCTCAAGGTTTCTGGGCAATGTTGCCAGGACTATATTGAATAGGAGTGGTGATAATGGACATCCTTGTCTTGTTCCTCATTTTAGGTTGAAAGTTTTCAGTTTTTCCATTTAGTAGGATGTTGGCTGTTGGTTTACAGTATATGACTTTTATCAGGTTGAGGTAGAGATCATCTGTTCTGATTTTCTGTAGGGTTTTTATCATGAATGAGTGTTAGATTTTATTGAAAGCTTTTTCTGCATCTGTTGAGATGATCATGTGATTCTTGTCCTTGGCCCTGTTGACATGGTGTATTATGTTTATTGATTTGCATATGTTGAACCATCCCTGCATTCCTGGGATGAGTCCCACTTGATCATGGTGTATAATCTTTCTGATAAATTGCTGTATTCTATTTGCCAGTCCTTTATTGAGGATTTTTGCATCTATGTTCATTAGGGAGATTGGCCTATAATTTTCTTTTTTGGTTGAGTCTTTCTCTGGTTTTGGTATTAGGGTAATACTTGCTTCTAGGAATGAATTAGGGAGACTTGCTTCCCTTTCAATTTCACTGAAGAGTTTGAGGAGTGTTGGCATTAAGTCTTCCCTAAATTTCTTGTAGAATTCAGCAGTGAATCCATCAGGACCTGGGCTTTTCTTTGTTGGTAGAGTCCAATTACATTTTCAATTTCATTAGCTGAAATTGGGTGATTCAGCTTTGGTAATTCATAGGTTTGCAGGAATCTGTCCATTTCTTCTGTGTTATGGAATCTTTGTGAGTAATTGTTTTCAAAGTAGGTGTTGATGATTTTCTGCATTTCCACAGGGTCTGTAGTGATTTCACCCTTTTCATTCCTTATTGCATGGATCTGAGTTTTTTTTTTCCTCTTTTTGATAAGGTTGGCTAGGGGTTTGTCAATTTTATTTACTCTTTCAAAGAACCAACTCTTCGATTCATTAATTCTTTGTATTGTTTTCTTAGTTTCAATTGCATTAATTTCTGTTCTGATCTTTATAGTTTCCTCCATTCTTTGGGCTTTGGGCTTGACTTGCTCTCCTTTTTCTAGAAGTTTGAGGTGCATCATTAGGTTGTTTATGTGTGTTCTTTCATTTTTCTGATGTGGGAGTTTAGTGCTATAAATTTCTCCATGAGGACTGCTTTCATTGTGTCCCACAGGTTCCGGCAATTTGTATTTGCATTTTCATTTGATTGTAGATATTGTTTAATTTCTTCTGTGACCCATTGATTGTTTAAGGGAGTATTATTTAATTTCCATGTGTTAATGGGGTGCTTGTGGGGTTTTTGTCATTAATTTCCAGTTTTATTGCACTATAGTCAGATACTATGCATGGAATTATTTCAGTTCCTTTGCATTTAATTAAGCATGTTCTGTGGACCAGTATATGATCTATTTTAGAGAATGACCCATGTGCAGCTGAGAAGAATGTGTATGCTGATGTTGATGGGTGGAGCACTTGGTACACATCTACTAGGTTCATTTGTTTACAAGTTTGATTCATTTCTGTTATTTCTTTGCTGATTTTTTGTTTGGTTGATCTGTCTCTCTGTGACAGTGGGATGTTAAGGTCCCCTGTTATAACTGTATTATTGTTTATTTGGTTTTTCATGTCTATTAAGATTTTTCTTACATAGTTGGGTGCTCCTATATTTGTTGCATATGTATTTATGAATGTAATCTCTTTCTTTTGAAGTTTTCCCCTAACAAGTATATAGTGACCTTCTTTATCTCTTTTGATCATTCTCAGTTTGAAGTTCACAGTGTCTGTAAACATAATAGCTACCCCTGCTTTTTTCTGGGTTCCTATTGCATGGAGTATTGTTTTCCAGCCTTTGATTTTTAGTCTGTGAATTTCCTTTTGAGTTAAATGTGTTTCTTGTACACAGCATATTGTTGGATTTTGTTTCTTAACCCCCTCTTCCAGTCTGTTTCTTTTTATTGGTGAGTTGAGACCATTTACATTGATTGATATAACTGGTATGCACTGTCTCATCCCTGTCATGTTATTTTTCTGTTGTTGGTTTTCTACATTTTCTGTTTAATTGTTTGCCCTGCTTAGTGGTTTCCTTTTGTTGTTGTTCTTAAGATTGTAGTTATCTTTGTGTCTTTCTAGAGTGTCTTTCAGTACTCTTTGTAGTGTTGGTTTGGTGGCCATACGTTTCTTCAGCTTGTCTTTGTCATGAAAGTATCTTATTTCGTCATCAATTTTTAAAGATAGTTTTGCAGGGTACATCAATCTGGGTTGAAAGTTGTTTTCTTTCAGGATTTGTAATACTTCACTCCACGTTCTTCTTGACTTGAAGGCTTCTGTTGAGAAGTCTGCCATGATTCTGATAGGCTTTCCTTCATAGGTGATCTGTTTCTTTTCTCTGACAGCTTTTAGTATTTTGTTCTTGTGCTGTATTTTTGATACCCTAATTATTATATGTCTGGGTAAAGATTTATTTTGGTTATGATTAATTGGGGTTCTGTATGCCTCACTTACCTGTATATCACATTCTCTTCCCATGTTTGGAAAATTTTCTGCTATTATTTCTGCAAATAGTCTTCACAGGTCATTAGTATTGACCCCTGCTTTTTCACTGATGCCTATTAATCTTAAGTTATTTCTCTCAGCATCATCTTGCAGCTGTTGAATTGTTGTTTCCTGGTTCCTTGTTATTTTTAAGAGATCTTTTCTTTCATGATCATAAGCTTTCATTCTGTCTTCAAGGTCTGAGACTCTATCTTCAGCTTCATTCAAGCGGTTTTGCCAACTTTCCGTGGAATTTTTCATTTCCTGAATTTCCTTTTGAATCTGTTTCATGCATTCTATTTGTATCTTATTTTGTTCATTCAAAGTTTCCATCATTTTCTTATATTATTCTATTTTTTATCTTGATCTTCTTTAGATACACACAGCATTTCTTTCATAATGATTGTCATTTCAATTTTTAGCTGAGAGATTATTTCTGATTTGAGTTTCTGTATAGCTTCATGGAATTGTTTCTTTACTTCATTTGCTATCATTTCAGAAAGTTCAGTTGTATGATTCCCAGTGTTTTCCATTTCTGTGTCTCTTGAGTTTGTTCTCAGTGGGCTGGGGGATTGAGACTGCCTCTTGCTCTTTTTGTCATTTTCTTCTGGGACTGGTGTGGCTGAGCAGGCAGTCTTCTGATGGATTGCACTGGAACACTGTGCTGGGTAGAGCTTCAATCCTCCAATATCCCCATGGCTAGCCGGTGCACACCCCCAGACTATGGCACTAGATCCTTGTGCTCTGTGGTGTGTGGGGCTGGACAAAGCTTGTATCCTCCCTGTAGCTAGCAGTGTCACACCCCTGGAGCTTGTTTTGTGGGCCTGGAACCTGGCTGTGTAGCATTCAGAGCCTCCACAACCCTGGTGGCTAGCAGAGATGCACCCCTAGTGTGTGTCACTGGACCTTCCACCTTACTGGGTGGGGTTCAGAATCCCCATGACCCAGGTGGCTAGGCAGAGCACACCCCAGGTTATGGCACCACCAGGACCTTGAGTCTGGCCGTGAGGAGTTCAGAGCGTCTGGAGCATGAGACAAGCCCAGGCATGCCCCCAGTGTAAGGTGCTGGGTGTCTTGCTCCTCAGTGGGTGGAGTTCACAACCTGTAAGACCTGTCTCAGGGCCCCACCCCTGAACAATGAAGCTCGCTCCTTGTGTTTTAATGGGCAGAGCTTAAATTTTCCAAGGCCCTGCAGCTACACTGGCCACTCCCTGATGAGTGGTTCTGAGGCTCTGGGTGGGGCTGGGCTCAGTACCTCTGTGTCCTGTGAAGCTGGCTGGGCATTCCCCTGATGGATTGTGCTGGGACGCTGGGTTGAGCAGAGCTCGATCCTCTGTGCAGCTCGTCCAAAATCTCTAAAAGATTAACAAATTTGTGGTTCCCACTCAGTGATCTTCAACCCCTATACTTTCTTCTTCCATATCTCCCCCATGCTCAATACTGTTTTAGACCTCAAGATATCTTGACTATTCCCCTCAGCCCTGACAACTTTTGCCTTTACCTGGAAAGACCTCATATCTCTGTTCACCCAACAGCTCATAGGGCAGTTCTTCCCCAGGAATTTTGGGGTATCTTCCACTTCTTTGGCCAAGTATTCCAAAAGAACCTCCAACCCTTGACCTCACTCCTGGTATCCTGCTATAATATGTTGATGACCCTTTGCTTTGCAGCCCCTCAGAAAATGACTCTATACTGCATACTCTCTTTAAATTCTTGGGGGGAAAGGACTACCATGTCTCAGAACACAAAGCCCAGCTGATACAAGAGGTCACTTACCTTGGCCTTCACCTCTCCCCTACTACTCGCTGCATACCTCCATCCTGAGAAGACTATTAACAATCTTCCTGTCTCCACCAAAAGTAAGTTCTTTCCTTCCTGGGGCTTCACTATTTTAGCCTTTGGATCCCAAATTTCTCACTCCTTGCAAAACCCCTCATGAAGCTTCCCTGGGAAATCCCCAAGGAGTGCCAGAAACAGATTTCATTCCCATTTCCTTTTGGGCCCTTGCGTGGGCACTTGAGGCTCCAACTTTGGCCCTACCCAATCCTAATAAACCTTTCTATTTCTAGCCAGCAAGAAGGGACTACTACTACAGCCAGGGGAAACTCTCTCCAGTCTGTTGCTTGTTTAGGGCAACTTCTACAGCCAGCTGGATACTCCCTCCAGCCTGTTGCTCATTTATCCAATCAGCTTGTCCTTGTAATAAAACGTTGGCCTCTCTGTTCACAGGTTGTAGTGTCACCTGCATTCCTTATCCTTGAGGTTCAAAAGATTACTCTCCACCACCCCCTACAGGTATACTTTTATGCAAACCTCCCTGTCTCTGGCCTGAGTTCAAGTTCTACAGCCTGAGCTCTTACAATTCAGTTACCTTCTGCTATTCATCTGTCCTAAATGCTGCCAACACTATCTCTCAATAGCTGACTCCTCAGACCCTCCAATATAAGTGCAGTGAGCTCCTTGATTTTACTCTCACCCACTTCCATCACATAACCTTGGGACACGTGCCAGAATTCCCTGACTGGTTTATTGATGGAAGCACTTCAAAGACCATCTCTTTCCAGGCAGGGTACCCCATCATTGAAGGCTGTCACCTTCTGTGAGAAATAATTGAGATGGCAGCCTCCCCACAGGGACAATTTCACAGTAGATAAAACTCATCACCCTCACAAGAGCACTCTCAAAAAAGATAAAACCATCAATATTTATACAGACTCCAAATATGCACATAATATCCTACACTCAAAGGCCCAAGTCCGGCATGAAAGGGGATTGCTAACTGCAAAAAATATCCCTATGCAAACTTGGTCCCTAATTCAAAACTTAGAGGTGGCAATTCTATACCTTAGAGCTGAGTCATTCATTTCAAGGGCCATCAAAGACCTAATTCATAGCATAAACATCTGAGACATATAATTTGTGAAAATAGAAAATCTTATAGAGTAGCAAAACAGGCAACTACCAATCAACCCTCCCTCTAGCCCCTGCTTCCTGTTCTCTCTTATTCCTTCCCACTCACCCCTAGAAATTACTCAAAAAACAGGGAGCACATTGAGAGAAACTGGTAATTTTCCATGAAAAAGTTGGTCCTTCTAAAAGCTTGCAAAATAAATTCCTTTCATCTTTCCATAACCAGTTCCATGATGGATCATCCCTCTGTTCCACTACATACAGACTCACATGCATCTCACCCCTAGTTTTAGGACTTCCTTGTAAAAGATTATTGCTCAATACTGCATATGCCAAGCCACTAACTCTCAAAGCAAACTTAAATCTCCTCCTTTCCCCACAGATAAGTTTTGGGTATCCCTCCTCAGCACTTACTGACCAGTAGATCTTACTCACATGCGTTTGCTAAAAAAGCAGATACCTCCTTGTCCTAGTTGACACCTCAAGTTGGATAGAGGCCTTTCCTACATCAAACAAAAGATCCTTGCTAGGTGTGATGGTGCACACCTGTAAAGCCAGCACATGTTGGGAACCATTGAAGCTGGAAATTGACCTGGGGCATGACCCAGACATGACCTTACCAAAGTAACAAAGAATGCCCGGGTCAACCACGTGAAAAAGTTGCTACAGCCCAGAAAAACACCAAGCTCCTAGACAATCCAAGCAATGTGTTGCTAGGCAGTGGGATTGAAATTAACATCCTTCTTGCGAGTGTATAAATAAATGTGTTACAGTGGTTGAGCAGTATGTTTCCTCCCATCAGGAGAGTAAGGGCTCCAACTGACCCCAGCTTTGTCTTTTCTTTATTTTTCTCATCCTCTCATGGTCCTTCACCCCAAGAACCTCAGGGGCCACATGGGTTGCAGCATATGGTGTCAGAACACGGACGGGGTAAGAGATTGAGGGTGAGGGGACACTTCTCATGTGTGCGCAGCTAGGGGGAGAAGTGAATTGGTATAGGTCAATAGTCATCACTGGAGTGTATTGATATTGGCTGCATCAGTTATAAAGAGTGGGACACTGAAACTCCCTTCTTCTCTAGGGATAGTTATGAACAGACCTGTGAGAAACCCCTTCAGAAAAAGAAAGAAAGAAAAAAAAAACCTAAAGACTTTGGCTTGAGAGAAGCCTGAGACAAACAGGCTTAAGAAAATTCAAAGGGAAAATTGGCTTACAAGAAACCAAAGGGGAAAAAATGTATTGCTTTTACCGGTGTTAGACATGGGGCAAATACATTCTAAAGAATCACAAAGGTATATGGAACTGTTGGTTGTGTGCTTGATTCTAGTATTTACATTTTTGTGGTGGATTTGGATTAGATAGGGTCTTAATAATCATAAGCTTCCTGGGACAACAACTAACCTGTAAATCTTATAGAAAGTCAATAATTGGCTTTCACAAGATGGTAATAGGCTGACTTCAGCATATCACTGTCTCACTATGGCTTTGTAGTGAGTCTTGATATCTGGTAGTGTAAATTCTCAAACTCCATTGTTTTTCAAAATTATTTACCTCAGGGGCACTTGTTTCAAATTCACAATTAATGTAACTACATTTATTTAGGTCTTTTTGCTTCCTTAAGTCAATTTTAGTTTTCAATACACTGATGCTACACTGAATTACTAAATTTCTTGAATTTGTTTCCAGAAGAAGAAATTGTAAATTTACATACTTCAGAGGAAATGAGAAAACAGTTTAGAACAAGATTAGGTAAAAAAAAAAAAAAAATCTAGTTAGACCTCTACAGATTTTAAAGTGTTATTTAACAGGGAGAAACTGCTGCATTCTGCTCCTCTCACTACTTCTCAAGGGCCCCCAACCAGGGGAGGGAACCAAAGAGCTCCACCAAGCCTGGAGTTTGGCCTAGATAAGGGAAATGAAGGAACAATGTTGCTTGTTTCAGCTGTAAGGGGAAATCAAGATTATAGTTCAATCTACTGAAAACATGGTTCAAATCTCCTCAGATTCTTGTATTGCTTAATTGGTTATTCTTTCTTTGACAAAAATTGGAAAATCTGTAAATAAATAAAGGGTATCTAAGTGTTTTGGATCTTCTGAAACTTATTGGGTTCAACAGGTTAAGTAGGATCAACCTAAGATAAAATTGATAATTAAAGAAAAAAGTATTTAAAGGACTTTTGGACATAGGAACAAATGCTTCAATTATTGCCCAACACCATTGGCCTATGGCATGGCCTCTGGATGTAACAACTACAGATCTACAGGTGTGAGCAATGTTTCACACCCTAATAAAAGTGCTAAATTGATTTAACCTGGATGGATACAAGAGTACCTTTGCTGCCACATGTGATTGTCTTGCTTTTGAGTTACAAATTTATGATCAATTTAGAATATTAGCCACAAAGGTGTGGAGGAGACTTCCTTCAATGGGTCAGAGAGACATCCGAAAATTTGATTTCTAGTCATCAGAGTCTAAAACCATTTCAGAATTTTGCCTTTAAAAAATGCAAATAAATGGTGCAAGGCACAGAGAACTTCCTGGGGTGGCCCGGCCTGGCTTGTGAGGTGGGACCTGCACCACAGAATTGGTGTTTGCAGCCCTGCCTCCCATGTGCTGAGGAGCGAACTCCTCCAGGGCTGCCAATCCTTTCAATGACTGTCCTGCTGGCAGCACTCCAGCACTTGGCCCAGGACTGGGAAGGCAGAACATGGTTCCAGAGAAGTGGGACACGGCTCTGGTGCGCCCAAGCCAACATGGTTTTTCCCATCATGTGCGCATGCGCTTTATGCATCAAAAGTTTACACCACACTGTTGCTTGAGTTCCCAACAACAGCAGGGCCTCCAGGCCAGAACAGAAGCACAACCTGTGTGTCACGACAGTAAGAGAGAGCCCAAGATGCCTAAATATACAATGCAGTTTTTTCTCTATACCTTACTACAAAAATTCCTTATAATCTTCAGGTCTAAAACTAGTTAAACGTGCTCACAATTTAAATTTCAAAAAACAAAATGGGAAGTTCACCTCATAATAGATTTCACTTGGAGGTATACCATTTGAAATTTTTAAATTCTAATAAAGATGAAACTACCGAAGCAGAAAGATAATGCAATCAAATAAAGTCTAAGAATAGTCCTTTGGAAAGATCTTCATATTGGGCAATCAAAGCACCCAATCCAGTACTAATTTGGGGTCGAGGGTATGCTTATATTTTTCCAGGAAATGCTAAATGGCCTATCTGAGTGCCAATGTGTGCTGTCTGGCTGTATTGTGGACCCAAACCCAGAGGAGTTGAATCCACCTCTCAAGAAGCAGTTGCACAATCCTGTGACAGTGATGCCTTGGAGACCATGCCACAAGTGATAGAAAAGGATGAAGCTAGAACCAACCTTAATTGATGCCCAGAAGATGGCAACAAAAAATAAAACCAAAGGTCTAAATAGATGATGAGTGTATGCTGAGTCCTATGATAAAAAATATGGTAACTATAGATAAAATTTTGTCCTTTCCAAATTCTTTTGTAAGAGGTCTCTGCTAACTGACCTACAATAAATCTGACTAGTCTATTGATAATTACAAATTCTACAATTGAAAAAATTAGCGTAATTCAATTTGGCTACAATATATATGCACTCTGATTGTGTAAGGTGTTTGTCAGTCTGCCTGTGTATCTGTTTGTCTGTTTGTCCAGTCTGTTAAGTTGTTGTTGGGAGTCAGCTAAGCTAATGATCATTCACACCTGTGGAGTCAAAAGCACAAGTGCCCATACAGAAGTGCCCAAGTGTCATGGAGCACCTAAGAAATGCCCCGAGGGCATGGGGTACTGCAGGTGACAGGTGTTCCAACCCCGAGGACACGGGGTATAAGAAGCGAGCTAGTTCAGCAAAGGGGCATGACACAGGTGTATAAATAGCCCTTGGGAACTTAGAGAGTTCTTGTGGACACCAACAACTCTGTTTGTTTCTATGTCTGTTTGAATCTGTACAGATCGTCTGTCTATGTTTGTCCATTTGTCTATTCTGTAAACAGCTGTTTCTTTTATTTTGAGCTCAACAATTTTTTTCTCTTTTTTTACATTTTTGGATCATTTAATCAAAGTTTAATTTGGATAATAGACTTAAAAAGCATGCTTCTACCTGGGTTCCCAGTTAGTCCAAATGATGTTAAAATCAGTTGTGTAAAAGTAATGTACATTGTTGTTTATCATTACTTGAGAGTTCAAAAATAATACGTTAAATGTTATAATTGGGTTTTTCATAAGTCATCAAAAAATTATTAAGATGAGTAAACAAAATCCCTTGGGGGGAGGTTATTGGACAGGACTCCATTTGATGAATTAGAAAGCAGCTGCCTGGTAACAATTTTAACCAGTTCTTGTTCATTGATTGGAGGCCCCTATGATCTCCATAGCCTTATGGGAGACACCTCAACTAAAGTTATAAAAATATATTATTATAATATGTTCACATTGGTCATTGTCAAAATAAATACAGTAAGGCTTTTGATTTAAAAATGCCCTTACAAAGGTTTCATGTGGCTATGATTGTTATTAACTTCATGGTATATTTATATATTCATGCCTTCAGATGTGTATGTCTTCAAAAATGTAAAACAGATTCTTTATGGTGACAAACTTTTGTTTCAGATTCAGACCTCTGCCTTTAACAAAAACTTATGAGATGTACATCCCACTAAAGGTCAACAAGTTAGGTAAAAGCTTTTATGTATTAGATAGGGATGATTGACCAAAAAGGGGGTAACATGTTAACAGATGTAAATTCAAGTGTGTTAAAAAATGTCATCATGATTGTCATGTTATAACATTAGGCATGGTTTTGACTTCTAATTTTCTGTGTAAAATATGTAACTGTTAATGTTCTACAGGTATTCAAATGTTAAAACATCCATGGTTGTTAAAAAATGGTTCTATTTTATTTCTAAGATGTTTGCTATTTAGATAAGATGATAATGTTATGCTTACTGCCTCTACTACATTGTACTGTTAACAATCTTTTCTTCTGGATGTTCAACAACTGAGGTTTAGAGACCAACAATTAGAGAGATACATAGGCTAAGAAGATAGCCAATATTCTGGCCCTGACCCTCCAAGGTCAGTGAAGACCCGGGACATCAGAGAACCTCTGCTGTGACACCCAATACTCAGTGAGTCCCTGGTCTTCTGATCAAGGAAACTATGAGACCACAGAGGAAAGTGTGATCATCAGTGTGTGGTGTGCGTAAGGAGAGTCACCACAAGAAAAATCTCCCAGGCTTCCACAGAAAGCAACTTGGTCAAGCAATGACCATGACTCATCTAAACAGCTGACACTGGCGAGAACTAAGAGGTACTATGCATAGTTCCAAGGCATTTCTTGAGGAGACTTACCCAACTTTGATAAATAACAAAAATACTGATTGTTTTTAAAACAGGTTTTACCTTAACTTGGTCTTGAATATCCTGCAGAAAATGTATAACTACTAGAGGTATATAAAATAATGCTAAAGTAGTATGTTATAAAAGGAACTCAAATCAGTAACATCTTTTGATGGTTGCCAGCTACACTGGTAGCTGACTACAGTTATGGATTAATGGACTGCACAGGGTTTCAATTGCAAGATGCAGGGACTTAAAATCTTTAGGCTGCACTTAAAATAAAAAGATCTACAGAGCTCTCCAACACAGCTCCTCCAGCTTCAACTGACCACCCATCCTGCCCAACAACAAAATAAAAAAGATGGATATGTGGGGAGCCACTGAAACTGGAAATTGACCTGGGGCATGACCCAGACATGACCTTACCAAAGTAACAAAGAGTGCCCGGGTCAACCACGTGAAAAAGTTGCTACAGCCCAGAAAAACACCAAGCTCCTAGATAATCCAAGCAATGGGTTGCCAGGCAGTGGGGTTGAAATTAACATCCTTCTTGCGAGTGTATAAATAAATGTGTTACAGTAATTGAGCAGTACGTTTTCTCCCATCAGGAGAGTAAGGGCTCCAACTGACCCCAGCTTTGTCTTTTCTTTATTTTTCTCATCCTCTCTCAGTCCTTCACCCCAAGAACCTCAGGAGCTGCATGGGTCACAGCAAGCACACAGGAGACTGAGGCAGGAGGATAGCCCTGGGTTCAAGGCCAACTTAGGCTACATAGTGAGTTCAAGGCCAGCCTGAACTCCTGAATTCCATAATGAAACCCTGTCTCAAAAAAATTCTCTACAGTAGCACACATCCTACTCACTGAAATCATCCCTTGCTTTGGATTCTCAAAGTGATAATGCATCTGAATTTACCTCACAGAACACCCAACAGGTAGTCTTCTCCCTAAATGTAACCTGAAAGTTCCACATCACATATTGCCCCTAATCTTCAGGTAAGGTCAAAAAGGACAATCTCTTTCTTAAACACAGCCTAACCAAGTTTTCCCTTCAGGTCCACTTAGACTGGAGTACACTCTTGCTCTTAGACCTTTTCATACTCTGGTCTCTTCCCCACAAGCCTCTTATGCTCAGCCCCCTGGAGATTTGATATGGAAGACTCCTTGTTTCCTTCATATTCCCTATCTCAAATTCAAACTTCCCCTTCCCTCTTTCAAATTCCTTACTTAACACCCTTAGGCATCTCATTTGAAACTATGCTGAACCCACCCTCCTAAAGCCTTCCAACAGCCTAGACTATCACTCCTTCATCCCTACAATCTGGAGGCTGGACACATATAAAGCCCCCCAATCCTTAGGGAATAAAACCAAAAGGAACAGGGCTCTTTCAAATAATCCTGACCACCCCAACAATGGCAAATTAACAGGTCATTCCTCATGGATCCATTTCTCCACTCTAAAAAAGGGTCTCCTTTCCAGTGCACGCCAACTGGACACACGTACCTGAAAATCACCAAGCCACCTTCTGTGACTAAAGAGATCGAAAACACAACTGGACAGCCCCATGAGTCTCTCTTTTTCTTAACTTTGCCCATTTCTTGATCATTCTCATAGAAGAATTACCCTCTCTAGACACCATAGTTCAAGACCTATGGCCTCAGGGAATACTCTGAGACTTCTTTGCAGAACAAATTACCACATTTACCTCTTGTGTTCTACTCTGATCCTTTATTTCTCAATATTACTCATTCTCTTAACACCACAACACAGACCTTTCCTAGATACCTCAGTCAGACACTCTTTCACATGGCTAAAATCATTCAAACCTTAAATGGAATCCATTCAACCACCCTGCAGGGTCTGCCTCCATCATTCCCAGATATCAGACTCAGTAATCCCTGCTCCTTTTGAAACATGGGTAAACACTTCTACAAGGCTACACTTAATTCACAAGACTCCCAGTCCCAGTGGCACAGTCCTTGCTGAAGAATCTGACATCAGACTCTAGAGGGCACTAAAGGGTTTCAGATACTTTAAAGGCTCACCAACTGCTGCAGCAGGTCATAGCTAGTCCTCTTCAGAATGAACTCCATCCAACCAAATTTGCTCCTTTTGTATTTCTTGAAGT
Organism: Dasyprocta punctata; assembly: GCA_004363535.1. Taxonomy (NCBI): domain Eukaryota; kingdom Metazoa; phylum Chordata; class Mammalia; order Rodentia; family Dasyproctidae; genus Dasyprocta; species Dasyprocta punctata. The sequence goes on from RJWM01005538.1 coordinate 82,163, forward strand.
AAGCAAGATCACTCACTTCATTTGGCTCTTTAGACCCCTCACTCTGCAAAGATACTACCCATCTCCTTCCACCATGTGATCGCTATAACTTTAACCACTTGGGAATTCTTTCACTGATATCTGGGTACACTTCCTTCAAGAGCAGTCTAAATGCTACCACATCTGAATATTACAAAGACAAGGGGAAGAGCCCCCTGAAAGACATTCCCTTAGCTGATAGAGGTACCAAAAAAATGCAAATGCTTCAATATACCTAATGACAGTCTTCCTAAACCAAAAATTCACTGCTCTTAGCCGAGGGTCCTGTAGTATTTCAACCAGCCTTATACCTTTCTCCCTTGATAGCTGCAAATTTTAGCTCCTCTTTCAGTATATAGCACAAATTTGAGGCAGTCTGACATTTACTTCCTAACCCACCCCCAGATCTCCTTCTCCTGTCCTGATTTGATCTCATAAGGTGCCTTTTCCTAGAGACAGGCATCTTCTGGGTGTGTGGAGACAAGGCATACATCTTCTTACCAACTTGACTGAAATCTGTACATTAGGCCTCTTCTCTCCTTCCCTTTCCTTAGCAATATCTGATCTACCCATCCCTCTCTCCCCCAAGATCCATGTCAGGGCACAATGCACCATATAATTGATGCCCTTAATGGCCACCCTGGGAATAATCACAGGAACCAGAATGGGGATTGGAGCCCTAGCAGTCTTTCAGAGTTCACCCGATCATCAAAAGAACTCCTGGAGGGACTCAAAGAAACTTCTGATCAACTGGGACACGTGCAAGATCAAGTAGACTCCCTGGCTTCAGTCTCCTCCAATACCACAGAAGCTTTGATATCCTGACAAATTTACAAGGGGGCATGCCGTGTCCTTTTCTAGCCATGTTCTGCTGACAAGGTCCAAACATGGAAGAAAATAGACCCATGTTCTGCTGACAAGGTCCAAACATGGAAGAAAATAGACCCATGTTTTGTTGACAAGGTCCAAACATGGAAGAAAATAGACCCATGTTCTGTTGACAAAGTCCAAACATGGAAGGAGGACATCTTCTAAGAAAAGGCTGCAGCATAAAAATTGACTTTGTGGGAATGGGTTAATGTTTCTTGAGAACTATTGTGTTAACTTGTGCTCTGATCTAGTTCGGAAAATTTTTCTTTTTTTTTCCCCCATGCACAAAATCAGTAAACAAAGTACAGACTCCCTGAGAACAAAGGGATAATTACTAAAATGTTTTTCTACAATTAATGGTGTGGTGGTCTGATACCAACTCAGACCAATGAGGCCAAGGCCAGAGTAGAAGTTTGAGAGCCTTTAATGATAATAATAATAATAATAATGACCAGCTGGCTGGGGCTGCCTGATAACCTCCATGCAGAGAGGCCAACATGCTACTATGTTTTGTCTTTTAAGAGAGACAGGGTAAATGACACATCCTTGCAGCTGTGAGAACATCCCAGGGGGATAGGGGGGCTAAATCATGGCTGAATATGGTCTTGTGTTTTGCAGGCTTTTAACTAGGCTACCACAATGGAGTATTTAGAACAATTCAACCCCCTATAGTACATTAGACCTCCCTAAATCAAGATTGATATTTTAAAGTAATTGTTAAGATTTTTTCCCATAGGTAAATAGAAAAACAATTCAACTAATTGAAAGCCAATCAGTAATCTATTAGTAGCCAAAACACGCTTCAAGGTCTTTAACTAAGTATAAACTTTTTGCCTATGCTGACAAATCATGTACGCTGACGAATCATGTAACCATAGAAACCATGTAACCATAGAAACACCTGTTGATCTCATTTTTGCTATCTAAACTTTCAACCTTTGCCAGAAAGAAAGTACAAATTATTCTGTTAGGGTTTGCAAGAGAGTAGTACTGACAGTAGTAGTAGTAGAAGCAATAAACGAAGCAGATTCACACAGTCTCTGAGCTGTTTGTGTGTTTGTTCTTCACGCGCCAATGCTCAGCCCACCTTCGGGGACTCTGTGGACCTAGCCCGGCTGGACCACAGCAGGGGCATATTTGCTCTACTCCAAGAACAGTGCTGCTTTACACCAACAAATCTGTTCTTGTCAGAGGAGGGACAAAATGCCTTCATGAAAGAGCTTCCAAACTCCTTGAATGCTCTTCTAATGATCTATTTCCTCTTTCTCTTCATTGGTTTCTAATTCTTCAGGCTCCTTTAATTCTTATTACATTTTTCCTTCTTTTTCTTCCCTGTATAATTAATCTATTCCAAAGATTTTTTCAGGAACAAATAGCAGCCATCTCCTGGGCAATTACTTAAAACACCTCCAAGTGGCCTCCTCCAAAACAAGCAAACAAAACAAAACAAAAAAAGAAACAAAGAAACAAACCAAAAAACCTTCATTGGCTCCCTTTAAAGACAGGCATCACAGAGCCCAGTCAGGGACACCACAGTTCAAATAAGCCCATCCACCATTTCAGAGAAACACAGGTTTCATTTTACTTAGATCACAGAGAAACCCACAGAGGTCAGTCAGTAGGTCACAGAGAACCTATCAACAACCCACAAGCCCACTATTTCTCTGACCTACCCACTCAAAAGTCCACCAAAAAATGCTATAAAAAAACCTCCTATCCTGTAAGAGACACCCTCTCTGTTCATACAGAGAGGTCCTTCTCAGATTTAGCAATAAACCTGGTTGGACAGTTGAGTTTGCATCTCTTCTTTTTTACTCAAGATCCTTCATTATTACCTTGAGAAACAAGTTTTGGAAAGAAGTACCAGCATTTCTGAAAAGCCTCCCCAACCCACTGCTCTTTTCTGTATGCCAGAGGTTATGATGTAGATCACAGTCATTTAATTGGCAAACAATGGAATGAATATAACTGGATTCCAGAGTGGCAGGTCTCAAGTAGAAACACTCAAATGCCAAAGGTAAGGTGGGTGTATTTACCATAATGGACAGCAGAGACAAGGGTCAGAATGGTTCTGATAAGTGTAGACTGATGATTTTGTCTAATTACGGTGTTCCCAGAAGTGAAATAGGTATCATACTTGATTTATATAAGCAGCAAATTTTTAGGAGAAAAGAACAAAATTCTACCTCAAATCATGGCAACAGTGAATCATGGCCTTTCCATTACTTCCCAGTCTTGAGTCTATTTACATCTCAAGAAAGAGGAGCATGGAACCTCTCAAAGCACGCTGGTGCACTTCCAAATAGTTGTACTGTCTTCTTGTCTATCCTTTTTTTAAGGGACATAAGGCTTTTCATCAGGATAACTGTACATTAGGGGAAAAGAAATGATAAGACATTTTGGGGATCATTGGACAATGGTTCTGAATTAATGCTGATTTCAGAAGATTGAAAGTACCATTGTGACTCTCCAGTAAGAGTAGGAGCCTATAGAGATCAGATAATCAGTGGAGTTTTAGGCAAGATCTGACTCGCTGTGGGCCTGAAGGTCCTTTCATACATCCTGTGGTCATCACTCCAGGAGCAAAATACATCATTTGGATATACTTAGTGCTTGTCAAAATACTTATGTTGGTTCCCTAAGCTGTGGAGTGAGGGCTATTATGCTGAAAAAGCACAAATGTAAGCCATTAGAGTTGTCTCTAGCTGGAAAAATAGCAAATCAGAAATAATATTGCATCCATAGAGGGACTCCAAAGTAGTGTCAGCATCAAGATCTTGAGAAATCCAGGGTAGTGGTTCACACCACATCCCTACTTAACTAGCCTATTTGGTTTGTACAGTTGATGTATAGATCTTATAGAATAGCAGTGGATCACCCTAAGATTATCGAAGTGTTAGCTGTTTATCTGATTTTTACTTCATGTTTGATCAGAATAGCATTTCTTCTCACAGTTGGTATGTAGCTATTCATTTGGTAAATGTCTTTCTCCATAACTATCCATGAGGCCGACCAGATGTACTTTACTTTCAGTGTCAAGGTTAATTTACTGTGCAACCTCAAGGATATATATGGTCCCCAGCACTGTGTAACAACTTAGTTCACAAGGATTTTAATCATCATTCTTTCCCACAAGTATTTTGCTCATCCATTGCATTGATGAAATTATGCTCATTGGACCATGAAAGCAAGAGGTAACCTGAATACTGGACTTCTTGGTAAAGAATTTACACACCAAAGGATGGGAAACAAATCCAACTAAAATTCAAGGAATTTCAACTTCAGTGAAATAGCTAGAACTGCAATGGTATAGGGCTTGCAATGATATCTCTTCTTGCCTCTGGTCCCTTCTACAACAAGAGCTTTTATGGATTAGTCTTGTGAGTTTATATAGATTTCAGAGGCAACACATTCCTCACTTGGGTGTGTAATTCTAGCCATTGCACCAAGTGACTGGGGCAGGTGCTAGTTTTGAGTGAGGCCCAGAAGTTGCATAGAAGTCTCTGCAGCTGGTTCAGGCTGCTGTACATACTACTTAGTCACTTGGGCCCTATATGATACAGCAAATACAATGGTACTTGAAGTGGCAGTGGCAGATAGGAAATGCTGTATGGAGTCTCTGGTAGGACACAGACTGAATCAGAGCAAAAGCATGAAACCAGTTCTTACAGGAATATACTCCTCTGTCTTGACATAACAATAAAGGCAAAGTCTTTGAGCCCTAATATATTATCAGAACTCACACATTTCCAATATTGACTACTACTGTGCCTGACTATGAAGTATGTACTAGAGTAATATTTGCACACATTTTATCAGAGTTAGCTGATCATGGAGAGTAAATATCACAAGTGGATGCACAACCGACTGAAGAAAGACAGACTCTTCCCAATTTTGACCTCATAAAGCCAAACTCTCCTGAATTGATCATTATTGAAGCATCAGGCCTGGTTCACCGGACACTCACCAACATCTGGAAGTCTTGATGTTACAGGCAACTGAGTTAGACAGAAATATTATAGGCAGTCAGACAGGGTTAAGCCCTCAAGGAAACTGGCAGAGGACGAGATGTCTTGGTGACCTTGGAAGAGACACACACCTCTTGCTGCAGGCCAGATATCAAGACAAAAGGCCAAACAAATACACCCATATGCTAAGGACTGATATTCTAAATAGTTCTATATCATCCTGAGGAAGTCAGGAATCAGCATCCCACCCTTTTACAGGAAGAGTCATTATTGTTAAGCATCCCTCGCTTACTACGTGACTTGCCTCCCCATTTGTCCTTGATTTAATCAATTCTACCTGAGCAATTAACCTTATTGGTTAACCACGGTTATGTCCCACCTTATGCCCATCTGCCTTGCAAGTTCCCAGTTTTCCCCATCATGGTTTTGCTCTATAAAAGTCCCTAAATATGACAGAATCTTTGGCAACTCACTTGGGCCCCCTTCTGTCCCTCAGACAGAAGCTTTCTTTCTCTCAATAAATATCTTCTGCTCTTACCCTCCGTTGTTCCTAAAATTAATTCTTTGATTTTAGAGAACACGAACTCGCACCGTACATATAGTAGGTTGGGAGTTTCATTCTGCCACATCATTCGGAGGTCTGAGATCATTTTTCCTATATCATTTGGAGGTCTCTCACTGAGGTCGTTTTCCTATATCATTGAGATAATTGAAGATGGCTTGTGCATTCTTGTGCCATGCTGACAATATATCTTGCTTTTTTCTTATGGGAGGAAAAGTAAGCCAAGCAGGAAGAATCTCCTTAGTTGTTCCCATATAAGAATTTATACAGTTCCTGGATGTTTGAGTGATAAACAATGTGGCTAGAACTCTATGAAGATTGCATTCAGCAGATTTTGATGTTTTTTATTATTGTAATTTTTACTTTCTTTAGAATATGATATTTAGTTTCTAAAACCTTGCTCTAGTAACATTTAAAGATTTAAGTAATGTTTCTTATGTCATGTTATATAGACAAGGAAGTGATTATAAAATCACAAGCTCTAAACTGGGTATGGTGGTGCATGCCTTTAATCCCAGCACTCAGGAGGCTGAGGTAGGAGGAGTGTTGTGAGTTCAAGGCCGGCTTGGGCTACAGTATGAGTGCAAGGCCGGTCTGAGCTACATAGGGCAACCCTGCCTCAAAAAACTAGGGCCGGGAGTTTGGCTCAATGGTTTGAGCACCTGACTGGCAGGTGTGAAGTTGTGAGTTCAATCCCCTGTGCTGCAAAAAAAAAAAAAAAAAAAAAAACAAGCTCTGGAAGAATGACTTCCTGTGAAAGCTTAGGAATACCAACTATTAGTACCCTCAGGACATAGGGAATAACACTCTGACAGAGCCCACTCTGCCCTAGCTGAGGACTTATCCATGTGTGGCTCCACTCTGGAATACTCCCCAAAAACAAACTAGAGAAAATAAGATTTTAGGTCAATGCTCTTCTCAGCTCTCTAGAGTTAGTTCTCACAACTTTCCGAAGTCCAAAAACATAATTGGTAGCACAAACTATAGGTGCTGGTACCTTAAATCTCAATCTTTATCCAAACCTATTCTTCTAGAAATGTCCCACCAAGCATGCCATTATTCATTTCATTAGATCCAGTAGTTGATCCAACAGTTGCAAAATATGAATATAAACTCAATACTAAAAATCATTCATTGATATCAATTCCTTTATCCCTTAAATTCTCCACAGTTTTTGTTGTTCTGTGTAAGTTTTTAAAAATATAATCAATGATAGCAAAATGGAGAAATATATAGGTGAACACAAATATCTAAATATGTGAATTTCAGGACTGCTAGTATACAACTCAAAGATATTATATAGATTAACTCATACGTGCTTCTCAGAACAATGTAATGTACTGAGAGCACATAATGCAACTCCATAATACACTAGAGAATGTGTGTGGGGAGATTTTGACTGGAGGAATGATTGAAATAAGTGCAAACTTTAAGAGATCCTTGGAGCAATGGCACAGCGGTCCTGGAATGCATGGCTAAAGTTTAGAGCAAATCTACAGCCAACAAATGAACAGAATTAGAAACAAAATTACTGTTTATCTTAGTTACAAAGTTGCTTTGACTATTGCGTTCTTCACACGCCAATAAGCTGGCTTAGCGGAAAATCCTGTGTGTTTGTTTATTTGTTTGCTTTCCTCTGACCAAAACTCCTACACAAGTGCATTTCTTCTGTACCTTTGTCTCGTGCCCTTAGGTTACAAATAAATGGATAGGTGTTTTTCCAATTGGTGCTGCTTTCCTGAGACTTTCCCATGCTGATGAGCCTTGATGAAGCAGGCACACTGGGCTTTGTGGCATTAAAGCTGAACTTCAGCTTTGAGTAAGTTTTCATCCTCAGTGCCACCACAGTTGCACACTGTGACTAACGTATACAAGTTGTCCCCCAAATGAGGTTACTCAGATATAACTGTCATCACTTACCCTCTGCTAACTTTAAATGGTCAATAAGAAATGTGCCATTGTGTATGGTGATTTAGTCTTCAATACTATTTGTGTTGAGATGAATAAAAGTGACCTCTGTGTGGTGCTGCTCACTCCCTCTTACTATTATTCATACTGGGTTAAGAGGGAACAACTTCAGCATTCAGAAGGGTCTTTTGTCTGTTTTTTGGAGACAGTCTTGTTATGTATTCTAGCATGGCCTCAAACTCAATATTTATCCCAGGCTTGCTTCAAACTCTTAGTAGTCCTACTGCCTCAGCCTCTGAGTGCTAGGATTATGGACATGCACCACCATGCCAAATAACAAGGAACTCGCTAAAAATGTCAATTCATGTGCACCACTCAAAACCAGAATACACTAAGACCTGGAATACAAAATAATTTTTGTATATTACATATTGAAGTTAGAGATAATATGCTTAATTCAGTGGTTTTAAAACAATATGTATTAGATTTTTCATTGATGAGACAAAATGCATCACATAATAAATTATAAGAGAAAAGGGTTATTTTGGCTTTGATTTCAGCCCATGTTTACCTGGCTCTGATGCAGAAACACCATGTTGGAAGGGCATGGCAGAGGAAAACTGTTCACTGCATGGAAGCCAGGGAGCAAGAGACCTTGAAGATGAAGGAAGAGGGCAGGGAGAAGAATATACTTTCCAGTAATCCAGTTCCTTTGACTGAGCCCCAAACCCTAACAGTACACTGAACAATAAACTTAATAATGGGTAATGATGAGGTTATTACCCTAAGGTCTCATCAAATTTCAACTGCCCCTCCCCTCAACATGACTATTTGGGGGAATTTTTTTGGTAGAAGGGATCAAATGGTACTCTATCACAAAGCTACATCTTCAGACTTTAGTTTTTATCTTGACATAGGTTCTTCCTAATTGTGGAAAAATTTTGATCCAAATGAAAACACTAATCATCCAATTTTTATTTTTTGACCCATTTTAAGACACACCAGTCCTCTCCTAGTACTACATGAAATTGTCTTTTGTAGCTAGCTTGCTTTGGGAAACAAAGGCTCTCATGTTTGTATATTGTAAAAAGGGATAGGTGCTTTAGGTTTTCAGTTTTTATCACAATTTTCACAGACAAAATCTTTGTGTATTCAGAAAATATTACAGAAAAATCAGTATTTGTCCAAGCATTATGAAATTCTAAAATGGAATCATACATATAATAAATAAAAAATGTTTAAAACATTCAGGAAAATAAACCTAAATTTAGTGTTTTGGACTTTTAAATGGGTATTATTATAATACACTGCATTATAACATTTTTTGAGACAGGGTCTTGCTCTATAGTCCAAGCTGGACTTGATTTCATTTTGTAGCCTATGCTGGCCTCAAATTCATGGGACTCCTCCTCCCTCAGCCTCCTGAGTGCTGGGATGACAGGTGTGAACCATAATGCCTGGCACATTATAACTTTTTAAACATTCAGAAAAGCCGGGCGTGGTGGCGCACACCTTTAATCCCAGCACTCGGGAGGCTGAGGTAGGCGGAGCATTGTGAGTTCGAGGCCGGCTTGGGCTACAACGCGAGCGCAAGGCCGGCCTGAGCTACATAGTGCGACCCTGCCTCAAAAAACCAGGGCTGGGAGTTTGGCTCAGTGCCTTAAGCGCCTGCCCTGACAGTGCGAGGTTGTGAGTTCAATCCCCGGTGCCGAAAAAAAAAAAAAAAAAAAAAAAAAAA
>RJWM01005539.1:0-28121 GCA_004363535.1 Dasyprocta punctata
CATTCTCTGCCTGGTTCAATTGCCTGAGATGTTTTAGATCAATCTGAGGAAAAGAAATGGAATAAGTAAAGCCAACATATGAAAATAAATACCTTCATCTTTAATTTGCTCTCTGTGTACAAAAGCGCCAATCTATCTGTTATTCTATTTAAATTATAATGAATTGGCGCGGAAGGATGGATGTCTGAGATTGGGTCTGCTATATGGATGAAAGTAAAGACCAGAACTAAGAAACTAGTACTGAATCCTTATTTGGTCCTCTTATGGATTCACAAGACAGCAAGTGGATAAATTATATCACGTCTTGTTTATTTATCCTGCTACTGATATGGAAACAGCAAGAGTAAAATTTTGCGACTACTTCTCACTGATAAGCACCTTCCTGATCCATAATATATTTTTCATAAAATACTTGCTGCACATCAAGTCCTGCCCTGGATATTGTTGGAGTTGCAAATCTAAATTACAAAAAAATATTTACCTTAAGCATCTTATGCTGGACTGGTGTGTGTGTGTGTGTGTGTGTGTATATATATATATATATATATATATATATATAACTATAAGCATATAAGTATACTGTAAGTATGAAAAGTACTAGAATAGAAAAATTCAAATTACAGCAGTTTCAAACATCCTTTGAAGCCCAAATCTAAAACCTCCTCCTCAGTGAAGACTTCCTTGAGTCCCTCAGGCTGAAGGGACTCAAGGAAGTCTTCACGTTGTCTTTCTTTGCAGACATGATTTGCAATAGGAGTTTCACTAATTTTTGTCTGTATGAATACTGTGGATGTTTATTTGCCTTATGGAAACACAGGCTCTTGGAGAAGGAACTTGTTTCCGTCTCCTTTGGACCTTCACTATGATCATACCAGAGAAAGGTGGCAACAGGGTTTACAGTAAAGTGAATGAGTAAGTAAATCAAAAAATGATGCAAGATAGAATGAGCACAGCACACAACAGGCATTAAGAAAGGGGCATGCTAGTGGGTAGTTTTGAGTTACAGATAACAATTATGCAGATGCATTCAAAGATAGTAAAAAGAGCATGAACTTTCATGTGACCTTAGGAAGCTAAATAATAATAGCTGACTTTTATTGAGTAATTATATGCCAGACAGTGTTCTAAGTGCTTTCTTTACATTATCTTACTTATTCCTCAAGGCAAGGAGATTGAATTATTCTCATGCTACTGAAGAGGAAACTGACGTAGAAGGAGATAACTGTTCCGTATAAGATTGTACCGATAGTGGTAATAAAATCATGATTCAAGTCCAAAACATTCTTAATTGCTACTTAGTTACATGTAAGTAATATATGTTAGCCTAATTTTATCCATAATATGGGCTTTGTGATCAGATTGTAATAATTAATAAAGTGAAGTTTACAAACTGGCAGGAATAGTGCACAGCAAACTATTTTTACATATATTCTTATAAGTGTCTCTTAATTTTATAAAACATTTGGTTTCAATATTAGTATGTTTAGGTCTTACCTACCCCCTCCATCACTCTCCTATGCCCGAAAATTATATATCTCAATAACTATTTTCCTATCAGTCACAAGTTTTTCTAAAAAAGAAAAATTTGAATGTTACATAACAAGATCAGAACTTCTTGTGTCATTGAAGGTAGAGTTGAAATTGTTTCCTTTAACTAAGTTAGTATTGCATTGCTTGCTAAGAGACCTGCAAATCAGCATTACAGGAATTTCTGAACTGTGGCATGTCCGGGAGACCTTAAATAGGATCACCCTGACTTTTGGCCTGCTGATTGACTTATTATATATAAAATTCAGAAGAGCTTAGGCAGAATACTGATGATCTAAAAAAGGTGAGCATGGTGTGCCTCAAGCTTGGATAGAACCCTCTGGGAAGCCTAAATTTAGTGGAAATACCATGACTAGTCACTTTCACTTAAATAATGGGACTACTTAATTAATCAGACCAAGATTATGCTTCCCTGCAGACTTTAGAACAGAAACCTTTGCCTTCAGAAGAATTCAGAGTCACCACAGTATTTAGGTTCTTAATGCTGCAGTAGAACAATGTAAACACCCTGACTACAAAAGCCCCTTCCAGTCTGCAACAAGTGAGTAAGGAAAAAGATATCTTTATCCTCTCTATTTTTCCTAATGTCTACATGGTGTGCAATTGTTTGGGGCCCTAAAAATATACAGAAAAGGCCTTAAAATAAGCACACTTTTACACTGGATTTATAAATTATGGCTATAAAACAAATTAGGACCAAAAATATCACTTATGGTATCTCACACAACATTTTAAGAACTGTCAGTCAAATGGAGTCAGCCAGATAACTGATACTGCAGTGTAATCAATTTCCTTAAACACTAAATTCAGAGTGTTCATATATATAGACTGAGGCCACTCTGAAAAAACAAATATACATATATATATATTTTGGTACTGGGAATTGAACTCAGGACCTTGCGCTTGCCAGGCAGTCTCTTATGCCACTGAGCTATATCCCCAGCTCAAGTCTCATATATTTTTGCATGCAGACACCAAATATGTGGTACCTGAGTTTCCATAATTCTGTCTTAAAAAACGAAACAATATTCCCCACTTCCTATTCATGTGTATATCAATGTTTACTAGATTTCTAGGTGAATTATTTCACTTAGGCCTAGGTTGATTTTTTTTTCTAATGCCAGATAAGTTTACAATAATTTCCCACAAAATAACCATGTTAGTTATTTCCTGTCACTGAGACATAATACCTCACACCCATGACCTAAAGAAGGAGAGGTTTAATTTGGTTCACAGTTTGAGGTATTCAGTGCCTGGTCAGCTGACTCCAAGGAAGAAATGTGGTGGAAGTGGGTGATGGAGCAAAGGTGTTGAATTCATGGTGTGAGGAAGCAGAGCAGGAGAAGAGTGTCAGAGAGGAAGGGCCAGGAACCAGAGTACCCAAGATCTTGCCTCCATAACTCAGCCAGACATATCCAGACATGTGCTTCACTAATTCTCCCTGGGGGTCCCAAACCTGGCAAGGTGACACAATTAGGCTTATTCACCAAAATTATATTTGGATAAGAAATTCTTTTCATGCCTGTTTGATAATAATCTACTTGTATAGTAGCTTCTCTGTTATTTAAAGAATAATCACATTTACATTTGGCCACTAACTTACATTTTTTCTTCATTAGTAGTGATTCACAATCCAGCTTATTTTTACTGTACTGAAAAGTGAATTCATTAATTTCCTTTTTCTCCACCACCTGCTGCTCCAGTCAGAGCTGTGTGAGTAAATGTGTTATGCGCAGACAGTTCAGACAACAGGTTAGGTTTATGTGTCAACTTGACTGAGCAATACCTATATGGAGAAATGTTTTGTATGTTTCTATGAGAATATTTTTGGATGAGATTTGCTTTTAAATAAGTAGGGTTTGAGTAAAGCAAATTACACCCCGTATTGTGGGCCTCATCTAATAAGTTGTAATACCACATAGAACAAAAGACTGACCTACCATGAGCGAAAGGGAATGATAGCTCCTAAGGTTCAGAGGGTGCTACTCTTCCCTGGTCTCTATTCTGTCAGCTCACCTTACAGCATTTGGACTTGCAAAGCCTCCGTGATAGCATGAGCTAATTTCTTCAAATCTCTTTTGGCATTATAGACATTTTATTGGTTTTATTTTTTGAGAGAACCATATTACAACAGTATTCTTTAGCTTTTTAAACGTAACTGAAGAGTGGAACTTTGTAGTAGCAAAATGTGTTAAGAATTGGAACAGTAAATATATATTTAGGTACAGTCTCAAGACTACAATGGCACTTTGGTTCATGAATGCTTTTCTTTTCAAGCATTTGGTAAAATTTTTTCTTGTTTTCAAATGTTGCATTGGGTGCCAGAAATGACTGTGGCCATCTTTCCTACACAAACATAAATGTGGCCATCTTTTCCACAATCATGGAACAAATTAAGTTAGTAAGTAGAGGTACCAGTATGTTTCCTACCATACAACTGAATGACTCATCTTCTTTCCTTGATCCACTCAGTTGTATTTTTTTTTAAACTTTTTTTCCGGTGCTGAGGATTAAACTCAGGCCTGTACACAGAAAGAAAGCATTCTACATTGAATCATACCCTCAGCCCCATCCAGTTGTATTTTGATTTTAAAAAATATGTCTATCTTATTGGAAATAGGTATCAGTTAGTAAAAGAAGTTATAATGTTTTGTGAGGGGAGGTTGTGACAGAATCTTGATAAGCAATTAGACGGATCTTGAACTCACTATGTGGCCAGTGCTGTCCCTGAACTCAAGGAGATCCTCCTGCATTAGACTCCAGAGTGCTGGGATTATAGGTGTGAGTCACTATGCCCAGCTGAAAGGAGGCCTCTGTGCTATGGGACAGGAAGTGGACAATTCTGAACAGTTACCTATGTCCCCTTGGAGAAGAAAGTATTGGGCCCAAGGTCTTATAGCATAGTTTCTTGGCATCTGGTTTTTCTGATTTGTTTGCTGCTCAAAAAATGCTTAGGAAAATTGTAAGATTAATTATGGTCTTGAAAAGACACTCCAGTTTATTTTAGAAGTTCACAAGAAATTGTCCCAGAGAACAACAGACCTTGGTGTATGGAGAAAAACAGACTTTTGAAGATAAGAATTCCACTTATCTATGATGGGGGTGGGCAGCTTTGGTGATTGGTTACAACGTTTCAACACATTTCAAGCTGAAGTAGTATTCCATGGCTCTATGGAGAGTCATCAGGAAAAATGTAGTCCACCTTTCTCTAGAGCCAATTTTTCAACCTTACTGAAATTAAAGTGCTTGGTCAGTACACTAAAATAGCTATTTCTTATCAAAACAAACATCAGTGTATAATGGAGTAGAATGTAAAACTTGCACATATTTTACAGAACATCTAAATGGCTTCAGGTGGGTTCCTAGCTACCACTACTCCCCCATACAAGTTACTATTATGTTCTTTACTGCACTCAGCAGTGAGCCTTTGATGGAAAAAGTTCGAAAAGTGTGGTCTTAAAATAGACTGGCTTTAGAACACAGCAACTATTGAAGAGAAAAGGAGAGTACTAGTTCCATTTGAGGTATCCATTCCTTGAATTAAAAAATAAACTCTCTCAAAAGTAATCCAGAGTTATGAACAGAGTATCTTAATGACAATCTTTTGTTTTGTTTGGTTTGGTTTATTTTCCTTTTTTTTAAAATAAAAGTGTCCCTTTTGATAAATGTTATTATAGCAGGCTTTATTTTAGTTCTCATTCCAAGAGAAACTATTTATCAAGAACTTCTAAATCAAGGTCTCTGTGTTGGACTTCATAATTCTCCTTTCAACATGAAATAGACATAGTAAGTAATCTGATAAACAGTGCAGAAACTCCCCCCAGGTCTTCACAGCTCGTGTTGCCTGCACATGGTCACACTGGCTCCACCATTTCTGTTCTCTTGCATGAATCAGTAAAGTATGCTTATTGGGCAGCAGACACGTCAAAATTGAATATATTCATGTCTAAATAATTCTGTGCAGTTCTTTTCAAGGAAATCCAGGTTTCACGAACCTGCAAGAAGAGAAAATGCAAGTCACAATCGATGGGTTTGTAGAAAGCATGTTGCTTGGGTTATTTAGATTATTATGCAGATATTCCCAAAAGAATGAGAGAAATGTAATGGGATAATTACACCAAATAGGATTCAGTTTTCACACTTTCAGTTACCTGTAGTTATCTGTTTATTTTAAAGCTTAAATGTGTTACAGTTTTTGTGGCACAGTGAGAACTGATAGTTTAGTCTTGTGATGTTACAGTTTCTGTCAGTTGATTACAAAACTGGTCTACAAGTAGGGGCAGAAGTATATTTGAAAATTTCAGCGTTCCACAGAGAAGACACAGTCTGCTACCCTAGGTAATTATTTACTTTTCCAAATAAGTGTTGGAAACAAGCATCTTGTTTTAT
The DNA here is from genome assembly GCA_004363535.1 of Dasyprocta punctata. Lineage (NCBI taxonomy): Eukaryota > Metazoa > Chordata > Mammalia > Rodentia > Dasyproctidae > Dasyprocta > Dasyprocta punctata. Next base: position 5,938 of record RJWM01005539.1, read on the forward strand.
GCTATTTGAGAAAAACATACATAAAACTGGATGCATTATTCAAGCTGGTGGTTTTCATCAGAAAAATTCTGGGCAGGAACAAGGCAATCCTGGTAGACCAGTTAAGGCACAGCCGTGCTGAAAAAGGATAGGACTAAGACCACGTGAAAGCAAAGCCATTTGATTTTTAATGACTTTTTATGCTTCTCATACCTAGTGATGATGACAGCCTGATACATACGGAAAGAGTGATTAAATGAAGGAATTAATTAAACAGCTTTATTTTCTGAATTGCTAAGTTATAAGAGGGAAATCATGAGCCTCTGAAATCCTCAGATAATTCAGCAATTTCATTTGGTCCAGAGTTGCAATGTATTCTGCCATCAGGAAAGTAAATATGAGCTAAATCTGGCTAATGCGAATTTCCTTATTCTTCTTGAAGTGGGAATGCAAATGAATAGGAAAATGTAGAAAAGGAAGCAAATGAAGGAACAATAGTTAGAGGCTGGGATAATTATCAGGAAAATTAACTATAGAACAAATGAGTGAACTGAAATGAGACCACTATCCATTTATCCACCTCCCCAAAAACATAATTTATTAAACTGTGCAATAGTCATTTTGACAAGTCCAAAAAATAATTGTCTTGATGGATAAGATATGGACCTTACCTTTGTAGTGCAGTTATGTACATGAAACAAATAATTCCACTGTAACATTTTGAGTTCCTCTCGTATCTGAACAGTGCAAAGGGGAGGGAAAAATAAGGACTAATGTACCTTTGAAAGGAAAGGAAAGGAAGATTTCAGGGAGGAGAGGACTCTGAGCTTAGTCTTTAAGCAAGAAGAGACATTCATAAGGCAATAGCCACTTTATAGGAAGGAAAGAGCAAGTGCAACTCAGAGAAGTGAGAGAGGAAAAATGAGGCTAAGTTAGGAGTGTGTTCATGTCAGCTGATGGAAAGCTGACTAAAACCTGTTTCCCACTGAGAAACAAAAAGTGCAACTAGCTACCAGCATTCATTTCATTTGCAGCAATAGAGAATTACTGTATTTTCCAAATGGAAATGGCACTACTAAAGCAGAATGCTATAAATAGAAAGATGCCTTTTGTTTCCAAAGACTATTCAGTATAGTGGAGCAATGGGTAACTAGTAATAAAATGCAATTTTTTAATGGCAAGCTTTGGGAGTAAGGTTAGGACTGTAGTCCCTCAGTTATCTTGGGGTAAATGCTATAACTGCAAGCACCACCTCCAATATGCTCAGGGAAAATGGGAAATGGGTTAAAAAAGTAAATGGTGAAGGACTATTGGTTTTAAATATAAATACCTGATCAGCTAGTGTGATTCCCCACCCATCTGAACTGTGATCCGGGTTCCAGTAGTCTTGCAAATACACATGTCTTTTGAGGCGGAGGAACTGATTTGCTGGGTCTTCCCAAAAAAATGGTGCTCCCAGTGCTTCTGCAATTCAAAGTACAAGAACATAGCATCTTTAGGACAGTAGTTTACATCTCACTGTTCCTTCTCACAGAGATACAGCTATAGCCTTTGACAGATCACGTTCTTGAGAAGCCCTGCTCCTTGATAGTTTATTACCCTGCAATGATCTGCATATGGTACAGTTTGGAAGCCAGTAAATAGAGAAAAATTTCTGTTTCTTTTTTTTTCCTTCTTTTTTTTTTCTTTTTTCTTTTTCTTTTTTTTCCTGAGACAGGATCTTGCTATGTAGTTCAGGCTGGCCTTGAACTCACTATGTAGCACAGACTGGCCTCCAATTTGTAGCGATCCTCCTGCCTCAGCCTCCCTAGTGCTGGGATTACAGGCATGCACCATCATGCCTGGCTAGGATTTCTGTCTCTATACATGTATAGCAGCCTGCAGACCAGGGTGAAAATTCCAATTCTGTCAGTTTTTGGGGAATTTTATTCAAATATAGGGAATTTTGTTTCTTGTATGAAAGGGAGGGGGAATAGCACCAATAATATCATATAGGATCACTGTAAGGACTGGAAAAATTAATGTATATACACCATCTTAAAATAGTAAACAATTTTATCCTTGCCTTTTTATCCCTCAGAAAAAGAATACGTCCTTGAGTTTGAAATAGGCAGTTCGCAAATCTGATACTGTACCTTAAATTGTTAGCATTGATCAATTCATCATTAAATCAAACAAAACAGATTATTTTTTGTATGCCTTTCCTGTTTAGGATTATGGAGGCAAAAAAGATGATAATTTTAAAATCTAGACTTTCTTAGGATTTTGAAATTTGTACTGTTTTCATTCCTAAATAAAACACAATCAGGTGGGTATAGTAGTGTATGCCTGTAATCCCAACAGTGAGGAGATTGAAGCAGAAAGATTGCCATGAGTTGGGCTACAACGCGAGCACAAGGCTGGCCTGAGCTACATAGTGCGACCCTGCCTCAAAAAAACCTGGGCCGGGAGTTTGGCTCAGTGCCTTAAGCGCCTGCCCTGGCAGGCGCGAGGTTGTGAGTTCAATCCCCGGTGCCGCAAAAAAAAAAAAAAAAAAAAGATTGCCATGAGTTAGAGTACAGTTTGGGCTACATAATGAGTTCAAGGTCAGCCTGAACTAAACAGTAAGACCCTGTCTCAAGACAACACAAAACAAAACAACAACAAAAAACAAAAACAAAAACACAATCGTGTTCAGAACTGCGACTTTAATCACTATAAAAGAACACAATTACTCCTGCCTGGCAACAATACAATCTAGTCTCCCTCCTTGCTAAAGAAACACTTATTATATCAGATATTCAACAGCCTCATAGTTAACAGGGCTTTCCTAATCAATGCTCTGTATGTATGGACCAGGATTATAATGAGCTGTAAGATTCAAAATTCTCTCTAGGGCTCTCTGTTTAGTTGGGAATCAAAGGTCAAAGACACAAAACAGAACAAGGCAACACATGATTTGATCTTGTGATGGGAATTTAGTAGGAGGCGTCATGGGGCATGGGGGTCCTAGGGCACAAGCAGCTGTTTTCATGGCCAAGGAATTTGGTTAGCCCACTCCTTGGAGGAGAGACTAGAGTTAGTGGATTTTATTAGGAAAGGGGCTAGATTCTTTTTTTATTATAAACTGAAAGAATGATGTGAGTCAAAATGTAGATTTGGGGATCTATAAGACCAACATCTGAAAGCAATGGTTAGTGTGATTAGACAGAAGAGTTTTAACACTTAACTTCAGAACATATTAGTGACAGAATCCAGAGGAACATCGTGCCGGTGCTCGTGGCCCAGCCAGCACTCTGTGGAAACCAGCCTCTTGGGGGTCCTCTCAGGGAACAGAGTATTTGTATCACTGTACCATCACCTCTATCATTTAATAGGGGTTGCCAGTGTAAGGACAGAACATGTGCAATTGCCTTGTCCTTCTCAGGTCACTTGTTCGAAGGGAGTTCTGAGGACACTCAAGCAGTCCGAAGGGAGAGGCCCACTTGGCAAAGGAATGAAACTTCCTTCCCCACAGTCATGAGAGTGAGCCAGCTGGGAACACATGCTTTTGCTCTGGTCCAGCCTGCAGAGGACGGCAGCCCCCACGGACACCTTCACTGCATCATTGTGAAAATCCCTGAGCTGGAACCACAGAGCTGAACCTCTCCCAAATTCCTGACCCCAAATCTGAGGTAAATGACAAATAATAAATATCTCTCATTTTAAACTGCTAAGATTTGGGGACATTAGCTATGCAGTGGTGGATAATCAGATCAGTGCGGTATAAGCACTTAGGAATATCACGGTAAATCACTAGTCATCACAGTTGGGACCAGACCAAATCAGGCCTCCTAGGACACAAAATTCAACCTAAACTTTTTTGTTTTCCCTTTTGTACTGGGAATCAAACTCAGGACTTTGCATTTGCCAGGCAGGCACTTATGCCACTGAGCTATATCCCTGGCAGGATATAAAATCCAAAAGTAACTCTCTTAGGGTTTTGCAAAATGTGTGCCATGAATCCCATACTTTTTACCCTAGACTCTGCCAATCACCCTGCATGCAAAAAGAGGCAATAAATAACCCTTGACCTGAAGAACCTAAAATAACCCTAAAGAACCCACAGTGTCCAAGTGCTTGGTTAATCAGAAGAAGACATTGTGATTAGACCAACCCCTGGGCAAGTGATTAAATCTGAAACTGGTACAAAGGCCTCATAGAGTTGGGCTCCAATGGATATGTAAAATCTCAAGAGCTAGAAGGAGTGGGAGGGGAAGTGAAAAGCATGCATTACAGAGCAGCGGAGGCCGGAGAGCCAAGGACAGAGGAGCTGACTAAGATCAGGGTCAGAGACTCACGTTTTGCCAGTGTGACTGAAAGGTGAGGCTCCGGTGTAGATGTGATCTGTGGTAAGGTTGAAAGCTAAACTGGAGGTCAAGCCCAAAGGGTTTTCACTGTCACACGAAGGAGTTTGGGCTTTATTCTGTAAATTCTCAATGGTTGTTTCTGAATAAGAAAATGATTGGTCCAGATTTACTTTTAAATGTTTTTATTATGATAAAACTATGTCAAATACATGTAACATAGAGTTATCATTTGTCTTGGTTACTTTTTACTTGTTGCTGAGACAAAACACCTGACACCCAAAATTAGGAAAGGAAAGGTTTATTTAGCTTATAGTTTTTGGAGGTTTCAGTCCACAATTAGCTGGCTCCAAGGCAGGGTGGCATGGCACAGGAACAACACTTCAAGGCAGCAGCACAGCAAAAGCAGCCAGAGTAAGAAGGGGTAAGAGCAAGTGTCTTCTCCTTCCTTATATAGTAAACAGGACACTCCCACCCCTAGGGTGGGTGTAGCATTCACAAACATCCTTGCCTTCCTTTGCACAGGATGAGAATGTTTACCAAGTAAGACCCCTGGCTCCCTGCTGAGTCTCTCAGTTAAACTTCTGACCTTCTCATACTGACACAATGAACAGGTAACTGCTTGTACTCTACACCCCAAGATGTAGAGCTGCTGCCTTACTTAAGCTTCTAGACTTCTCAAGTTGACACAACGTATAAACTATAGCATCATTTTAACCCTTTTTTGAATGTATGATTAGTGGTATTGAGTATATGTACAGTATTTAAATATATATGCATATAACCAGCACCATTGTGCACCTCCAGAACTATTTAATCAACACAAACAGAAACTCTCCCAATGAGTAACTTTCAATTTCTCATTCTCCTCGCCCCTATAACCATACTCTCTTTTGCATCCCTGTGAACTTGCCTATTCAGGTACCTTGAATAAGTGGACTCATACAATAATTGTTTTTCCCTGCACTTGGCATGATGTTTTCAAGGTTCAACCACCTGCAGGTATCAGCATTTCATTCCTTTTCAAGGTCGAATAATATATTGACTGTGTACACCACATTGTGTCTATCTAGTCACAGATCTACTTTGAAAGATTCTTTGTCAGTGGTGTGGAGGACAGATGGAAAACAAAGAGAGCAGAGTGAGGGACTCAAGGTTAAGGACGCTGCTAACAGTCCCAATGATAGGTAATAAATAAGGTAAGTGACAGCAGGGATGGGAAGTCAGGATTGATCTGAGGAAAACTGAAGGGAGCCCTCATTCATTTGCCTGATGTGGATGAGCAGTCATTGAAGAGTCCATTTTAGCTGAGAGGTATGAATGAGGGACATTGCAGAATTCCATTATTTCTAAAGAAAAAGTGTTCTAGAGCTGGGCGTGGTGGCGCACGCCTTTAATTCCAGCACTTGGGAGGCTGAGGTAGGTGGAGCATTGTGAGTTCGAGGCCCGGCTTGGGCTACAACGCGAGCGCAAGATGGGCCTGAGCTACATAGTGCAACCCTGCCTCAAAAAAATTGGGCCGGGAGTTTGTCTCAGTGGCTTAAATGCCTGTCTGTCAGGTGCAAGTTTGTGAGTTTGATCCCTGGTGCCGCAAAAAAAAAAAAAAAAAAAAAAAAAAAAAAAAAAAAAAAAAAAAAAAAAAAAAAAAAAAGAAAGAAAAAGTGTTCCATGCTGTTGTATCTTTTATATCTCATTATCCTGTTCAAAACACGTTTTTCAAAACAAAGTGAATGGCTATGCCAAGGTGACCCAATGCCATAAATCAGTGATGGCAAACCTTTTAGAGACCTAGTGCTCAAACTGCAACCTAAAACCCACTTCTTTATCACAAAGTGCTAACACTGCAATTAAAACTGAGTTTAGAAAACACAACTGTTATCTGATTTTCAGCTGCTGCAACATCTTGATTTACATAGTGACGGGGTGCTCATGTCCTCTGCAGTGCATGTGCCATGGGTTAACCACAACTGTCATAAACAAATAGTAAATATTTCTAAATAAATGATGCAGCCAGGCGTGGTGGCGCACACCTTTAATCCCAGCACTTGGGAGGCTGAGGTAGGAGGTGCGTTGTGAGTACTAGGCCGGCTTGGGCTACAACGCGAGCGCAAGGCCAGCCTGAGCTACATAGTGCGACCCTGCCTCAAAAAAACCAGGGCTGGGGAGTTTGGCTCAGAGGCTTAAGCGCCTGCCCTGGCAAGCGCAAGGTTGTGAGTTTAATCTCCAGTGCCGCAAAAAAAAAAAAAAAAACTAAATAAATGATGCATAGGTTGTAATTTCCAGGAAGACAAAGAAAACTGTAATAATTTCTTAACATAGTGTTAATAGGAATCATCCAAAAGTAATATCTATATTTTGTTCCATAATTATTTTGGTATATTATACAATCACTAAGAAAAAATGTACTATTACGTAATCTTGGCAGAGAAGATGCATGTTTTAAAATATATGGCATTGCTATTTTAAGCTGTAATAATTCTGTCTTTTTTAAATCTTCTTTTTGTTCACACACACACACACACACACACAAAACTGTTATACTGATACAATCTCCTCTCCTTCTCCAGGACAAAGCACCAATCTCAGCATTATAGTCCTGACAGCCAGTCAATAAATATTAATCAATGGTGTTAATAACATCACCCATGAGAGACACAGAAAGTAGTATTCATTATCCTACATTACAAATGAGAAAATTGACACAAAGGGATGAAATGACTCACTCAAGGTCACAAAGTAAGTCAGTGGCAGGGCTGAAAATAAAATGCAAGTAATATAGAAAGGCATAGCTATTATTCTCTCTGCTTGAGAAATTCCTCCTCCCTTTCTCATTCTGCCTGACCAACCTTGAAAGTTAGAGCAAGACCAGGGTTTTGAGTTTATGAGTCTTTATAATGCTGCTGGGGTTTGAAAACTGAACCCAAAGTTTTGTTGCTTTGTTTTAAATGAGTGTTTGTTTTTTAAATGCAGTCAATATCAGCCAGGATAATGCCTTTCTGAAACTTCATGATACTAAGCCTTAAAAAACATGTCTTTCTCTTTTTCCCCCCAACTCTCTGTATATCATCTTTCTCTTTGTCTTGCATCAGTTTAATAAGGTCCAGCGATATTTTATTTAAACATTTCTCATTTAAATACCCTCTGTAGGCCATGTGTGGGCCGCTGCTGGACTGGAACAGATAGACCCCAGCCTTATCCTCGTGAGTTAGCACCATTTGCAGACTGGGGGGTAGAGAGAACAAGGCCACACCAGCAAGCAAACTCAGTCTGGGAACCAGTGCCATACACAGGCTGCCACCAGACTGGAACAGACAGACCCCAGCCACTTCCGACATGTGGGCTGACAAACAAGAAGTACCAAGCCCTCCCACCCCCACTGTAAGCAACTGGCTTATCCAGAGAAACACAGGCTATGATGATAGCTGTGGAGGTGAAATGCAATTGGATGCCTATGGTGCTTTGTCGTTTGACTAACATTGCAGGTCTAGGGCCAGTGGTCTGATCATAGGTTCAGAGGATAGTGGGTACACAGTGTGACATCTAGGTGGGATCTCCTTCTGAGGGTTGCAGCCATTGTTGATTCCCTGTGGTCTTGTTTTGAAGTTCTGTATCATTTCCATTATTTTGTTGGGTTGAGTTTTATTCTCTTTTCTTTTGTTTGATTATGTCAAATCTGATGGTAGGAGCAGCTAATTAAGGAAAACAAGATATATTATGGTAACCATTTTGGATTTGCTATTGGCTTGCTTTGAAGTCCTTTATTGCATTCATTGTTTTGTTTTTATTGTTTCTATTGTATTCTGTTCTGTTTGATGTTTGCCATGTCCAAAATTATCTACAGCTATTTTGAAGACATCAAAAGACATTATGGTAACTATTTCTGATTTCATAATGTTTTGAAGTCCTGTATCTTTTACACTGGCTTGTTTTGATTGGTTTTATTCTGTTTTATACTCTTTAAAATAAAAAAATACCCTCTATAGAAAATTATATATATGGTAGATATAAGGCAGACACTTCTGGGCATGGAGCTGCTAAGGGTCACAGCTCTCCCCACACAAGCCAAGAAAATTCAGAAATCTAGTCTCTTTTCTGTCCTGCCAGTGATTAGGTACTTCACAGAGCCTCTTCCTGAGTACCCCTGTGTTTTGCCGAGTGTGGCTCAATTGCATGGTTTCTAGGGTCTCTTCCAACTCAAATATTTTGAACTGAAATCTATCTAAAACAAATAGATCATTAGCCAAAACCCACTTTCTCTGCATGATATCATGTTAATGGAATCATAGAATATGTTAAGCAGGTATAGTTCCTCCAGACAGAAATAAGAGAGAGCTCAAAATGGATCTATCCAATCATGAAAGCAAACCAAAGAAGTGTATTCACATTAGGCACAAAAAGATGAATGTCTGCCATAAGCTGACCAATATGGAAGTTATGGAAACAGCATGATTAGAAACTGAGGGATGCTTTGTAGTATTACCATCACCTTGGAGAGGCCAAAAGCTAGTCTTTGAACTTGGTAGTGGAGAAATGACTGAATATTCCATATTCTGTGCACACATTCATGAAAATGATACTTTTGGTAGCATCTGTATGTTAAAATATCAGAAGGCCTAATGTGAAATTTCAGATACAGAATTCAAGGGCATACATGGTCTGCTGGTAGATTTCTGTTTTCTTCCCTGAAGAGAGAGTGCATGTTGGGGAATCCCAGTTTCCTTCTTGCCCTTTGTGCACTTGGCCCCTAGGACAGGGAGTGCCTCATCAATTGGTGGATCCAAGAAGTAAAATCTGGCATGTCCAGCTCAGCTATTCCTTTTTCTTCCTGACAGTAAGTTACACTCACAGAATACTTTTTGTTCTGGTTTTGCAACCTAAAATTGATTATTAAATTTGACAAATTCTGGGATTCAGTCGTCAAGCCCTTTGTGTACTTGTGCTAAGCTCCTTCTTCCAGATTAGTCTTTCTCAGTAATAAACGAAATAGATTGCCCTCCACGGTCATCTTTGATTTACTTCCCAACTTGATCAAAATTACAACAAAAAAGAGGACTGCTACTGTGATTTACTTGGTGGGATGGGGGATTAGAAAGCCTAACACACTTTATCATAAAGCCTTACTAAGAAAGAGGAGGAAAAAACATGAATAAAGCACAGATGTATAGACTGGACCACTTCGTCCTTGGCATTCCTGAGTAACCTTGACCATGCATTCCCTCTTCCATGCAACCTCCTATATTTGTATGTCTTGAAAACAATGAGATGAGAGTCAGTAGTGGAATACATATACTATCTGGCAGACCCACAGGTTAGATCTGTCATGAGCTATTTCCCTTAGGGCACTGGTGGCAAACCTATGTCACACATGAATCAATTCAAAACATTTACCGTTTATAATTATTTTGGCTTTGGAGTAGACTCAGAAGTTATATGGTGCCAGACTCAATGAATAAGGTGGATGAAGACACATTGTAATGTTTTTACAAGGGTAACTTTCCATTGGATGGCACGCAGCAGCAGTAGAATTCAACAAATTTCTGACACTCACAAAAGAGGCTTCCAGAAACTGCTTCATAAAGTAGCAAGAGCTGGGCATGGTGGTGCATGCCTTTAATCCCAGCACTAGGGAGGCTGAGGCAGGAAGATCACTGTGAGTTTGAGACCAGCCTGGGCTACAAAGTGAGTTCAAGGCCAGCCTAAACTGCATAGTGAGACCCTGTCTCAAAAAATAGGGTCGGGGATTTAGCTCAGTGGCTTAAGCACCTGCCTGGCAGGTTATGAGTTCAATCCCCAGTACCAAAATAAATAAATAAATACATAAATAAATAAAAGAAAAAAGTAGCAAGTATGATGGGATAATTATACTCGGAGCAATGAGGAGCATTTCGAGGGGGCTTAATAGCAATGTGTCTTTTACTGTAATAAATTTTTAAAATATAAAACTATATATTTTGATACCACTTATATGTACAGACATAAATTAAGTACTGACACAAGGTATAATTGGTCCTTAGGAATTAAGTATAAAACATGATCAGAAGAAATGCTGGAAAATTTGATAAAATTTTTAAAACTCTAAAAAAAAAAAAGGAAAAAATCTCTATATATAGAAAAAAATTTTTAATATTGTAATGTAGCAGAAAATGCACCCCCAGCCAGTATACTTCAGTTCCTATTACTTCTCTGTTTCTTCCAGCTCTGTCATGGTCCCCTGAGCAAACAGTACTCTATGCCATGAGAGACTTGACTAGGAATTCAAGCATATGTCCAGAGGCTCTGAAACTGTGAACTGATTAATGACACCCAAATTGCCTGCTGGAAAGACACAAAAGGTCTGCTGCAATATCTGGCAGAAACTGGCTACGAGATATTTTGGAAAAAGCTCAAATCTGCAAACAAAAAAATAAAAGGCACTCTCTATAGCTCCAACCTTGAGACTTCCAGATAAAACTGAAATTCAACTTGTTTGTTGAGAAATGATGACATGTGGCTTCAAGGATGCTTACTGACTGTCAGCCCCTAGGAGCACCCAATAGCCTACCTGTACGAATGCTTAGATCCAGTCACTAAGGGCTGCCTTTCTCTCTACTTCTGTACTGTAACAGCCACTGTCCTTCTGATAGAAAACTGATAAACTCACCTTAGGCCGAGACCTAACTGTGCAGATGCCACATGCTGTACTGGACCTCCACACACCTGCCCACCAAGCTGAGCCCATCACCATGACTGCTTGGCACTGACTGATAAACTGTTCTCAAACTCACCAGATTTAAAAATGAACTCCCTGTCAGACACTGAGAACACCCTGTTTATGGATGGATGTAGTTCTGTAAAGAATACAGTCTGACAGACTATATAAGATGTGATCACCTCGGACAAAGTTATTTTGGCCAAGGCTCTCCCGCAGGAATGGTCTACATTAGAAAGAACTAAACTATGGACCCTCATGTGGGCCATCAACTGATCTGAAAATGAAAGTGTCTACTGCTTCTTGCTGCTGTCTGGAAACCCACCCAAACAATAAAACATCCTGAGCCACGAAGGAAAAGCCATAACATCCCAACCCTGACAGCATCTGCTCCACTGTCTGCCAACAATGCCAAATCTGCACTCAAAACAGCTAGTCCAGAGAACTAAGCCCCCTCCAGGGATCTGATTGACTGAAACATTACCCTTTAAGAACACTGAAATAAAGCTTTTTAAGGGCTACAGGTATTTATTGGTGCCTATATGCACCTACTCAAAGTGGCCCAAGACATTCCCTACGCACACTGATTAGGCAATGAAAATTTATAGAGGCCTACTGTGATAATGGGCCTACATTTGTAGACATGCAACAAAGCTCTAAAGTAGTTTTAAAAAAACAAGAGTGTATCCTACAGGAACATCATGTAACAAGCTCCATAAAATGTAGCTAAAAGATCAGCTATACCTATAGACACCCCTGCACACACATATAACCCAGGTGCATGTTAACTACCTGTAGAACTCTTTAAAGTTTCCAGCCTTAGAGCCACCATTCCAGAGTTAAAAGAGCCCATTCAGATGATTGCTGGAGAATTTACCTGGACCAGACAGCTCCTTGAAAGCTCACTCTGAAGAAATGATGCACTCAACGCACTGCTCTGGTCACTCCAGATGTTGACCAGTAATGCACGGCTGAAGCCTGAGGACACTGTTCACAGGATTGCTCCATACCTCGATGCATTATTCCTCTTGAATTTTGACCCTTTTCAGGCTGCTTACCCCGGTCCTTGCTTTCATTTCAGCTCATGTATGTGTTTGTTGCTCCCCACTCTCTTGTTAGCTATGGTTTTTGCCTAAGCTCAATGGACAGTTGCTTCAAGATAATAGAAATTACAATTAATCAAACACTTGACCAAGATTTGGTGAGAATCCAAGGCACATTGAACACTCTTCTGGATTAGATTAACTCCCTCATTCTCTTGCCAGAGTAATACTAAATCATGGCCACTAAGGGCAACATGTCTCTTCATAAAAGCAACTTAAGGAGAGACCCTACAATGAGGGAAACAAACACAAACTTGAGGTGAAACTTTCGAATCTTGGGGACCTTGGCTAAGGTTCATCCTGGGATCATTGACAGCCCTAATGTTACTGCTTCTAGTTGGGCCTTGTCTAAGAAGATCATATGTAGCATGCCCAGCAAAGACTTGTTGTGGAAATGAAAAGGTGTCCTAGTTACTTTTTTCTCATTGCTGAGACAGAATACCTCATGCCCAAAATTAGGGAAGGAAAGGTTTATTTCTTACAGTTCTCAGGGGTTTAAGTCCATGCTTAGTTGGCTCCAAGGCAGCATGGCATGGTGGGGCAGCCATTCATGGCCACCACAATAGCAAGTCTGAACCGTCAAAACAGAGAGGACATGCCTTCCTCCTGGCCTTACACTGTATGCCGGCTCCACCCTTGGGCGGGTGCAGCACTCACATAGCCAGTCCCAGCACTAGACAACAAACCAATCATGAATGCCAGACTCAGCCGCTACTCATGCCATGATTACATGAGACTTGGCAGGACCATATCTATAACAAAGGAGGAAAATGTAACAGCAAATGCCTCCCCCTCAGGCAATATACTTCAGTTTCTGTTAGTTGCCCAGGTAAGCTCCAGTTTACTTCAGTTCCTGTTACAGTTCCTGTTACTTCTGTTTCTTAGAAATGGCTGATCATTATGATGCATGTATGGTTACTATAGTGCATATTGTAAGAACCAATCAAAGATAGTCAAGTACTCTGCTTTTTTGCTTGCAAACTCCATAAAAACCTTCCTTCCTTAGGCTTGAGGTACTGACGTATTTTAGAAGTCAGTGCTCGTTGATGCAAATAAACTTGCCTCCAAATCCTGGGTAACATTTTGATGTTTCTGTTTGCTGTTGCTGCAAGAAAGTAAAATGTTCACATTCTAGGTTCTTATTTTCTTAGATCTGATTTTTTTTTTGGTAAGTAATTTTCTTAAAATCAATGAAACAGCTTATTTTTTCCTTCTCATTTTTATCTTTGGTCACCAATTCAAAAATTTATGCCAGAAGAAAGAAGAGTTCTAGGTAGCACAATGGATTCTGTTTCTTTTCAGATACATTTGAGAGACAGCAGGAGAGAAAAGAGAGTGAATGGAAAGTTGTTTGTGTTGTGAGAGAGAAAATAAAGGAAAGAATAAGAAGAGAAAAGAATTAGAAAAGGAAGAAAAAGAATCAAGGAAAGAAATCAAAGGAAAGAGAAAAAAAAGGAGATAACAAATAACAAAAGGGAACCTAGAGATAGAGCTCAGTGGCACAAGCACCAGCTGGCAAATGCGAGGTCCTGAGTTTGCTTCTCGGTACCAAAAATGAAACAAAGAAAAAACAAAGCAAAAAATCCAAATGACAGAAGGTTAAAAATATATGAAAAGCTGTGGGAAGAAGGCACGGGTCCCAAATACCTGGGGCTAGGGGGAGCCAGGTACACAGAGGGAGGAAAGTGGCATGTGAGCAAGTGAAGCTGCATCTATGTTTATAGCCGCTCCCCATCTCTTGAATCATCACCTGGGCTCTGCCTCCTGTCAGACCAGCAGCACTGCTAAACTCATAGAATCACAAACCCGACTGTGAACTGCACATGTGTGGAATGAATCTAGGCTGTGTTCTCCCCGTGATCACCCAGTGCCCAGTGCTCTGAAGCAGAGCTGAAGCGAGAATGCTAAACAAATGTTTCCTGAGCTTAACATTTTGCAGGATGTGATTAAAATTATCAACCACATCAAATTAAATGTCCTTTACTCACATTCTTCCACACAGCTCTGTGAGAAGATGGACACAGAGCATGCATATCTCCTATTACACACAGAAGTGAGATGACTTTCTAAAGGTGGATCACTGGGTCAAGTTTTTGAGGTCCAAGAGTTGCTCCAGGAGGCTGAGGTAGGAGGAGCATTGTGAGTTCAAGGCCCACTTGGGCTACAACGTGAGCACAAGGCCGACCTGAGCTACATAGTGCGACCCTGCCTCAAAAAGCCAGGGCTGAGAGTTTGGCTCAGTGACTTAAGCGCCTGTCTGACAGGCGTGAGGTTGTGAGTTCAATCCCTGGTGCCGCTTGCTCCAAAGATCCCTTTTAGAAAAATAGCCTTATATTTCAGTAATCCAGAATGAGATGTAAAACCTGCTTACTCATGTGATTTATTCAACCTGCTCAATGAACTCAGTCTTACAACTGTGTTCAACTCAGCAGATAAAGTGATTGCTTTCAAAACCAAACTAGAACTATAGGAGGTGACAAGTAAACACTGGGATTTTTGACACTTTTGAAGCATTAACAGAGATTTTGAGAGATTCTAAGCCAACTGATGCATGACCACTTATTTCAGCTTTCAAAAGAGTTTAAGCATTACTTCCCAGCCACAAAAAAACCCAGTCTGGGAAGGAATGAATCCATGACCTACTTGGGAATAAGCCAGACTATGTCTGTGTTAGAAGAGCATCAACTGCTTGAGATCATAAATAACAGTAGCCTTAAAAGCATGTTTGAGATTGCTTTACATCTCCATGTGTTCTGGGTTAAAATCAAGGTGGAATATTTTGAGATTGTTATAAAGACACGGAAAAGCCTGCTTTCATTTCCAACATACCCTCTTTGTGAAGCAGAACTTCCTGTAGTGATAGCAACCAAAATAATATCATGGAATAGATTGGACATAGCACAGTTCAGGTGTCACTGTCTCCCATTACCCCAGATGGGATCATCTAGTTTGAGGAAAACAAGCTCAGGGCTCCTACTGATTCTGCATTATAATGAGCTATGCAATTATTTCATGTTATATTAAAATGCATCTACAATCAAAATAAAGTGCACAACAAATATAATCCATTTGAATCACTGTGAAAAAATACCTTCCTTGTAACCGGTCCCTGGTACTTTGAAGGCCTCTGGAAATAGAAACTGGGCAGAGGTGGGGGGAATAAAAAGGGCAATGAGGGTGAACAGAAGAGAATTGGAAAAACTAAAAGGGGAGCTGAAATTCCAGAGCCAGCTTTCCAATCTGCATCAGTTTGAGTGTTCATTAATAGGCTATTTTTGTCGTTGAACTTTAGCTCAGAAATTTCTTCTTAATGACCTTACAATTGCTAAAACGTTGAGTATTTTGAAAAATAGCCAGTATCCATGAGTTTAACTTGCATTTTTAAATTTGCTATCAAAACACATCCTACAACATATGTGCTCACACACACTACCATATAATTTCTTTGGATATATTTTTGGAGCTGGCGGAGACTTTATTAGTTTTTAATTGGGCGGACCAAGAAATTTGTGACTCATGAAAGATAATGTTTCTGTTTCTGGATCACACTCATGTATGCTGATGGATAGCAACTCCAGGCATACAATAAATGATGCCATACAGGCAGAAAAACAGTTGGTCTACATCTGGAATGCTTAATGAATCTAGTCATAAGCAATGGCATTCTTCTCCAGCCAAATTATTTCCCAGTTTATTGTACTATGTACTTTCCTAAGGGAATCAGTCAATCTTTTAGTAGTAGGTATTTCAAGAACAAAATCTTTTCAAATAAATTAAAATTGTATCAGGAAGTACAAACTCTCCGAGGAAGTGGAGGGCCTCAGGAGTGGCTGGAAAGAGCCACTCCTATGGGGAAGAAGAGAGCAAAAGGAGCAGGAGTGAAGACACAGAGGGGGTCATGGGGAAGAGACTGTGAATATGAAAGCCCTGGTCATGAGAGAAAACAAAATTTCCTTCAAGACAAATTGGTATTTGCTACTCACTGGGGAGTAAAGATCAAGAACTGGAACTGTGAGAAAAACAAACAAAAAAAAAAAAAAAAAAAAAAAAAAAAAAAAAAAAAAAAAAAAAAAAAAAAAAAAAAAAAAAAAAAAAAAAGGACCAAAGACAGTCTATGTTTTTTCCCACCTATAAATCAGAAATCATTCTTGTACTTTATGAATAGATTCTATTGCAGGTCAGAAGTATAGATATGAGTCCTAAATCGTTATCTGTGTAGGTCAACTCGAACAGCCAGATCAAATCAGGAGGACATCATCGATTAGGACAAAGAGATCCATTTTTTAAAGTTTTAGCAGAGCAGCAAAGAAAGATATATTTTAAAAAATATACACAGATTACCGACAACCAATACGATCTACTGAATTCTTAATGTACGAGTATTGGTTTACTTAGTGCAACATTTTCCAAATATATTTATTTTCCATGTTTTTTCTTCATGTTTGATTTTTTGCAAATCACTTATTGGGTAGAATATGTTGATTTGAGCACTGTTGTCACCATTCATACAGCTAGGAACTGTTATCTGAAGTCCTTGGTTGGACACTGGGGCTGCTTCATTTTGTCAAATAAACTCACCCAGCCCCAAATGCCTCATCTTCTCTTGGGGGAGACAATGGCTAAGCTACTAACTGTATTTTTTTTCTTATTTTTATTTTCATTACATTTTAGTAGTGCATGTTAGTATTATATGGCTTTCCTTCTTTTTCGGGAGGAGGTCTTGTCTGTACACTGATACCTATCTTACCTCTGGGTGGTGCTAGAGGGAGCAGATTGTGTGGTGAAAGAAGTGTTGCTCTCGGAGGAAGGCATGGAATTTGGATATGAATACAGCATCCATCATCGACTAGCTCTGAAGTTAGGTCACATCACTTCTCTAAGCCCTGAGTTTCCTTTTGGCAAAATTGAATCCGTGGCCTAATTCTCACAGTGGTCATGAGAATTGACACAAGATAATATACGTAAAACCCTTGACATGTAAAAGAACTTGAAACCATAGAGTACTTGCAGGTTTTATTGCAGCAAAAGGCAATTCCTAACCTAAGGGCTCAAGGAAGATAAATATAATCCAATTGTAGCACTTGAATATCTAATTCCCTGACCAGAGAATCAGATTCAATGCATATAAATTATTTTGAAAAAAATCAATAAGATAATTTGAGAATTGTGTTTATATATTTAATTGCCTGAGCAAGGGGTCTGTCACCATTTTTAGCTTCAGTATCACCATAAGGAAAATGGAAAATGAGACCTATTCCCTATCAACCTTAAATCAAGTTTCATAGAAAAGTACTTGACTGGACAATTAATCTGTAATGAAGGAGACTTTCCAAAAATACATAATAAAAATATACAAAATCCTTTAAGGGTAGTTTTCCTATAAGAAGGAGGGCTCCAGAGAAATGCAGATAAAAAAGAAAAAAAAAGGAAAAAGAAACAAAAAAAGTTGATTCAAACTGTTATTTCCTATCATAGAGCTATTCAGTTTGAAAAGTATCAGGTAAGCTGGTTATCAGTGTAATGAATGAGCCTGACTCAAAAGCCTTCAAGGCTTTAGGGTTCAAGTAGTGACGCATCTCTCCTGAGGCCTGCAGGGCTGGCTCAGCACAGAGCCCTGCTTCTCTGTCTGCACTTTCTCATTCCCAACTTGCTTTTCTATGAACATTTAAAAAGTGAAATCAAACTAGCTGCCTATTGGTAGACATTTGTATCTTAGCTCAAGTTGATTTAAACCTGTATCTCAAGAAAGTATTTTAGGCTCTTTAAAAAGTTTTGCAGAATCAGTTTCCTCAGCCAGATGCTACCCCGCAGCACCCACAGGAGAATGTGGTGCATCAGCCTCGCAGGCACCTAGTCGCCCTCTAAGGTCGATGGTGTGGTCACTGTGGAGGCAAAGTAGGGCACCAGTGGTTGTCACTGGCCCATGTCTGTGAGCTCCATTGTGCTCCCAGGCACCTGCCTGAGCTATAACTCACTGGAGATGTGGACAGGATCTGGGATTGTGGGTACATTGGTGATGACTGCTTACTTAATAATGACTAAACTTTTCTAAATCATTTCCAGTATTTAAACATGACAGAAATGCAAAGTGCAGTGCTGTGGCTAAGAGTCTTTATTACAATTATTTTTGGCTGGACTCTTGCCATGCTGCCTGCATCTAGCACAGATCAGAGTCTGATTGCTTTGCCCGTTTACAACAAGGACCTGCCTTGGTTTGGATGGTTGCCTGGGATCTCTGAAACAAGTGGCATCTCACAAACCCACTGGTCGTAAAGCTAGATAGGGAAAACCGTGATTTGCCAGAATACAAAACTGCAAATTGAGCCAGGTGTGGTGTCATAGGCCTATAATCCTAGCACTTGGGAGGCTGAGGCAGGAGGATCACAGCAAGTTCAAGGTCAGTTTGGGCTATACAGTGTGTTCAAGGCCAGCTTGTACTATTGAGATCCTGTCTAATAAAACAAAAAATGAAAATTCTACAGATCCCTTATTTCAATTACGTATGCATTTTGTCAATTAAATAGCCTTCATCAGCTACGGTCTATTTGGGTTTGTAGTTTAATTTAGAATTGTTTTAAGTTGATGTTTTATATTTGATTTCATTTGGTGTTAGTTTGAAGTAAATTATTTAAGTTTTATATTCTGGATCATTTACTGTAATTTGCAATGTAACAGCTGTGAAATGCTTGAATTAGAGTAATGTGAAAAAATCTTGGCAGATCCTGGAAAGAAATCACTCATTCAAAACTATAGATAATTTTTTCTTTTTTCTTTTCTTTTTTTTTTTTTTTGGACTCATTTGTTCTGTTTTTCTTTTTCTTTCTTTTTCACAGGTATTTGTGGATTTGAGAAATTTTCCTTTTCCTTTTTCTCTGTTTAATTTTTCTTTATCCATATTTTAAAATTTTAATCCCTTTTTCTTTTTTCTTTTTCTTTTGATTATTCTTGTGTATTGGCTTTATCTAATTCCATTAATTTCATTTTACTCCTTAATGAAATCCTTTATTCTATTTTTCTGTCTTCCTTCTTATCTTCTACTGCTTAATTTTTCAAATTGTTATTCATTCATGCTCCCTTTCCCCATGCCCTCTTAGCTTTTCTATATAACCATTAAGTAGTTTAAGTATTTTATCTTTAGTTAATCCTATTTTATTACTGTTGAGTTCTTTTTTATTGTTAGAGGAGATATAGTTGTTGCATTTAGTAGATACATGTTATATGTCAATATTTGGTTTGTCTTAGTGCATATGCAATAATTGCAGATTTTTTTTATGGTTAAGTGGTACACTGTTGGTATTTAGGGTATGTCAATATCTGATTTGTCTTTGACACTATATCACTAATTTTGTTGCTATTGCCATGGTGGTATAGTTGTTATTAGGTTTTCTGTGTATCCCAATAACTGTATTACCTTTGTGTCATTAGCAGTACTATGGTCCATCTCTACAAACTGGTTACTGGGCCAATTATATTGCATTCTCCCCTCCCAAATAAAGAGAGGTGATCAGATTTTGAGACAGAGGTAGAGGACTATAGTGATACCCAGAGTGCATCACTGAAAAAGAGCTACTTCCTAAAGAGATCTTCATACTAGCAACAAATTCTTCCCACTATAAGCACCCACAAACCTCAGCACAAAACAAAGCAGAACAAAACACACTGTAGAAACATGAGAAGACAGGGCAATAAAATGCCTCCAAAACCTCCCAGCTCCCCCAAAGCCAGTCAGTGGGGCACCAAGAGGAGGAAATCAAAAGCCATGTAACTGAATTATTCACAAGAATAGTAAAGGACATAAAGTCAGGAATGGTGATGCGCACTTTTAGTCCCAGCATTTGGGAAGCTGAAGAAGGAGGATCGCTGTGAGTTCGAGGCTAGATGGTAAGTTCAAGGCCAACCTGAACTACACTGTGAGAACCTGTCTTGAAAAAAAAAAACCAGACATGAAAAAGATCAGTAAGGTGCTCAGTGAATTAAAAGAAGATATAATTAAACACAAAATACACATAATGACAAAAGGATCATTGCATTTTCGGAAGACACTAATAAAAACCTTATTGAGCTAAAAAAAAAATGACCAGTTTAACAAAGAATTAGAGTCTATGAAAAGGTTGCAAAGAGTAATCCTGGAGAACAGACATTCTATTGAAGATATGGACAGAAGTGATCAGTATGAGGACAGCATGTCACAACCAGCAGACAGAGGCCAATTATGGAGAGATACCTTAAAAACGATAACAGAACATAAAAAATGAATCCAATGGCTCTTAGGTGATGTAAAGATTAATCTAAGATTAAATAGAATTAATGAAAAATCATTAATCACCCAAATATAAGAAAAAATTAAACATACAGATAAGTGAGGTATATAGAACCCCAAATACACATGATTTACAAAGAACCTTTCTATTACACATCATTGTCAAAATTCTTGAAGTTCAACACAAAGATTAGATCTTAAAAACTGTTAGAGAAAAGCAGCAAATCACTTCTAAAGGAAAACTCATTAGAATTGCAGCAGACCTCTCAACACAAACCTTAAATGCAGGGAGAGCTTGAGGTGTAATGCTGTAAGTCCTAAAAGAAAACAACTTGCAACCTAGACTTTTATACCCTGCATAGATTTCAAAATAGATGAAAACATAAGGTATTTCCATGAAAAAGAGCACCAAAAAAATCATGACCACCAGACCAGCACTCAAAAAAAAAAAAGAAAAAGAGGCCTGAAGGATATCATAGAAAGAAACAATGAAGCCAACAATTTCAAAGTCTAATAGAATGAATATCAGGTTGAAAGTTCAGTTAAACAAAAAAAATCATTAATAAGAAAATAAAGCAGTGACAAAAATAAGTCCATATCACTCAGTAATAACTCTCAATGTAAGTGCTTCTCAGTTCCTCAAAAAATACACACAGATTAGACAACAGATCAAGAAACAAAATCCAATGTATGCTGTATACAGTAAACACATTTCATCTAAAAAGAAATTCACAGACTAAAGATCAAAGGATGGAAAACAATGCTCCACACAATGAGAAAAAAAACAAGCAGAGGTAGCTGCCTTATTTTCAGACAAAGTTGACTTCAAGCCAAAAGTGATCAGAAGAGGTAAAGAAGAGACCTACAATTCTACAGGAAGAAATAACAATAATAAATATATATATACTAAATATAAGTATAAATTCATAAAATGAGTATCACTGACATAAAAGATCAGATAAACACCAAAGACAATTATGTGGGACCTCAACACCCCACTATCACAAATAGATAGGTCAATTAGAGAAATTTCAACAAAGAAACATCAAAGTTGAGCCAAACCTTGGAATAAATGTATTTAATTGATATCTACAGTGTGTTTCACCCAACAACAAATATTCATTTTTCTCACAGGTACATGGGACTTCCTCCAAAATAGACCACATTCTAGTTCATAACACTTAAATTGCAAAAGAATCAAAATTATCCCATGGTAAATCACCAGAATTTAGTGGAATTGAATTAGAAATAGATGGCAAAAAACCCACAGAAATTATGCAAATAAATGAACATTTATGAATGCTTTCTTTAGTAATCAATGAGTTGCACAAGAGATAATGGAAGAAATCATATAGTTTCTAGAATCAAACAAAAATGCCAGTACAACATACAGAACATACAGGGCATGATGAAAGCAGTCCTAAGAGGAAAGTTTACAGCTGTAAAAGTTTAATCAGAAAAACAGAATGAGCCCAAATAAATAATCTAATAATGCATCTCAAAGTCCTAGAAAAATAAGAACAACCCAAATTCAAAGCCAGTACGAGGAAGAAAAGTATAAAGATTATAGTAGAAATTAATGATTTTTTTTCACAGCATCAGAAAGCGTTTGCACTATCATCACATTAATCATACTGGTTTGCTTCATCATGTGTGAAATTAATGAATTTGAGACTAAAAATTTGTGAAGAATTGAATCAAAAATCTGATTCTTTGAAAGAATAAACAATCTTAACAGTCAATCTTACAAAAAGAAAGAAAGAAAGAAAGACCAAACTCGATGCAATTAAAAACAAAAAAGGCAAAATCCAGACCATCAATAACAATTA
>RJWM01005539.1:28221-90959 GCA_004363535.1 Dasyprocta punctata
GAAGAGAAAAAAATTTTAATTAAAAAAAAGTTCAAAACAAAATAACAGGAAAGCTACAATAGTTAAAGTATCTTGTATTATTATATATTTTTGGTTTTTTTGGGGGGGTTTGGTACTGGGTATCCCCCTCGGGACCTTGTATCTTCAAAGTAGTTAATCAGAGTACAAGATGTCTTGCTATTTAGTTCAGGTTAGCTTTGAACTCATTATGTAGCCCAAGCTGACCTCAAACTCCTGGCAATCCTCTTGCCTCAACCTACCAAGTGCTAGGATCCTTAAACTCTTTAACGAAATTGAAAGGAAAGGAATATTCCCAAAGTCATTCCTGAAAGTGATTGCCCTGATTCTAAAGCCAGAAAGACACCCAATCAAAAAGAACTACAGGCTGATCTCTTTAATGAACGCTGACACAAAAATCTGCAACAAGATACTGGCCAACAGGATACAACAAATCATCAAAAAGATCAACATTGTGGCCAAGTATCCTTCATCCCAGGAATGCAGGAATTGTTCCACATATGCAAATTGATAAATATAATAGCTATCATCAAGAAATCAAATAATAACCAATGCTGGCAATGCTGCGGGATAAAGAAATCTTTGTACATTTTTGGTGGATTGTAAACTAGTACAACATTCACACACACATGCAAATATACATATTCTGCCTATGTTGGGTTGTGCTTCAAACAAAACATGTTTTTCACCTAGGTCTCAAGCTTGTCATAGATACAGAAATTTATCCTGATTTAAGCATCTTTATCAGATAATATACACTATTGTAAGCACTCTTTGTTTTTGTTTTTTTTTTTTAAAGAAAACAAATGATCTCTCACTTTAGCTTCCATATAAACCATAGAATTACCGGGGCAATTTGGTGGTGATTCACCTGGCCTCTGCCTTTTTTGATCTGCCTTTAAACACCAAATCTCTCAGCTCTGCTCAGAGAAGGTTAATGAATTCATTCTCCCAAAGTGCTTTAAGGTCTCTTTATAATGGTACCATGTGAGTATTACAGCTTCTAAAAGACGCTTAAAATTTTCCTTTGTTCAAGAACACTGGAGCTCTTCTTTGAAGACAGCAATTAAACAGACATCTTAGCAAAAGTAACACGTTAATATGGTAACACATAATCAGTGATAAAATGATCACACACAATATTAACCCACTCAAAACCACAACATGACACCATTGCTTGGTTCTCTCAATGCTTTAGAATATGACTATGGATAAAACATGTTCATTTCTTTAAAAAGTTAAAGGGTTATAACCTGATAGTTATAAAAGATTATGATAAATAAAGGAATAGACTCTTACCTATTAGCAATGTTGAACACAGGACTATCTGAAGTGCGGTATAGCCCATGATCCTGCTTTGGAAAGAAAAGACTTACTTTAACTTAGCCCAGACAGAAAGGATGTATCGGGTATTTTTCAGGAGTGTCAAGCTTTTGCTGTATACCTGGAAGTCTTGTGAGCTAAAACAAGTCAGAGAAGGCTGGTACTTAGGGCGACTTTTTTTTTTTTTAATAAATTTCCGGGCTTCTTACCCTTTGGACTTTTTGAGCTGACGTTTTACAAGCTGCCCTTGCATGAGCCATTTATTTATTTACTAATTTTACCATCTACCCATACTAATGTAATATTACAAATTATGGAAAACCAGATCATTCATATATTGCTAGTGAAAATCTAAAATAGTACAGCTGCTTTAGAAAATAGTTTGACAGTTTTGTAAAAATCAGAGCATGCAGTTTTTGTTTGATCCAATAATTACACTACTGGGCATCTGTCTCAAACAAATGAAAACATGTTACAGGAAAACCTGTATAAGAATATTGACAACAACTTATTAATAATGGGAAAATCTGGAAATAAACCAGATGTCACTCACCACTGAATGTCAGATTGTGGTATGTCTGTAGTATGGATTACCATCAGCAATAAAATGATGATTATTATTTATGTACACAATAACTTGGGTGAATTTCAAAAGACTTATGAAAAGTGAAAAACATCAATCCCAGAGAGTTGCATATCTATATGGTTCCATTTATATAACATTCTTGGAAATGACAAAACTATGGAAATGAAGAATAGATTGATGGTTGCTAGATCTTAGGGTTGAGGGGAGAAAGTAGGTGGGTAAAATGTGGGATCCTTGAGATGATGGAACTATTCTATAAGTGGACTGCAGTGGTAGATATGTGAACATAAACATGTGATCAAATTACATGGAACTAAACTCTCTTGAACACAAAAATGAGTACCTGTAGAACTGGGGAAATTCAAGTAAGATTGATGGCTTATCAAAGTTAGTATCTTTCTTAAGGTATTGTACTATAGTCTTGCAAGATGTTACCATTGGAGGAAACTTCGTAAAGAAAACACAGGATCTCTGTATTATTTCTCACAAGTGTGTGCAAATTTACAGATCTCAAACACTTTAATTAAAAGCAAGCTTATTTGATTGCATGTAAAATTTGTTTCCAAAAATATACTTAATATAAAAAACCAGAATACTGCATTCATTTTCAAACAATTGCTCTTTCAGTGGTGTGATGAATCATTCACTGAGTAACTTTATCATCTAATATAATTATTTGAAATGGCAAAGTATGCTCCTGTTATCCAGTCTCATCAAGATTATGCAATCTGAAATTAGCAGATATAAAGATATAAAAGTAGTAGAAAACAATTTTCTTGATCCCTATGTTTGAATTATAGAGTTTTTAGGAACTTGGAATCTACCTAGGTGGGTAGGTTATACCTGCATTTTCTGATGGATGAATGACTTGAGAAGAAAAATGTCTGAAAGCAAATCCAGCAGAATCTTGGAAGCCTGTCTCATGTGCTATCTTTGCAAGATTTTGAGGTTCAACTACCATTGTTAAAATTCTGCAAATCCCCTTTGCTTTTATCTTGGTTGGAAATGTATAAATTTGTTGTGCCATAGAGTAGAAAAATCTCAAGAAAATCAAGGGAAAATACTTCCTATTTTTGAGCTTCAAGATCATAGAATCAAAAGAGAAATTGATGGTCTTCTATTCTACATCTATTATTCTTAACTCTTGGACTTGTAAGTGAGGCTTGTCTGATGAGACAGGGCAGAGCTTTCTTTCTATCTCATTTGCCTTCTCTCACAACATAGGTCTTTATTCAACTACTTTGGATAGGATTTATGGGTAACTATAAAATAATAGATTTTTAAAATAAATTTTTACATACACTATTTCATTTGACCTCACAGCAAGGATATAGAAACAGTGTTATCATTATTTTATGGATCAGTGAACCTAGGCTGAGAGAGATTTCATAACTTGCCCAAAGAGTGTTCAGCAATTACGGGGTGAGGCTTTATTGAAGAAGCGAAGTGGCTGTTCTGTTCTTGCACAGGGACATGAGCCAATGCAGTGAGACAAATTAGGTGAGTGTGGTCCTACTTGAACCCACAGGTAAGAGTGGTCTGGCACCTGAGTTTTACAGGAGAGACAGATATAGGAAACACAAGGATGTTCCTGGGTCGGGCAATACTGCCCTTCCTGGAAAATGAAACCTTTCGTGACATCCTAAGTCATATATGACTGCTTTTGCATCTGCACCCCTGCAGTAGCTAGGCCATGTATCCTTGCATTATGGTTGCATGTGTACGTTTCAGTATTCCCGTGCAGATTACAAGCTTCCTGAAGGCTGACTCCACATCTTACTCCTATTCATATGCCCTCGGTGCCTAGCACGATGCTTGTTATGTGAAAGCACTCACTGAGCATTACAGGATTTAGCTGAATCAACTGTGACAAATTCAGTTACTCTGTGTTAAGTTGAGTCAGTATTTTCCTGTACTATTTTATCAGTTTTCCCAATGGACTGAAGAAAACAAACAATGTAGCAGTTTTGTTTTTATGATGAGGTATTGGTTTTATTGGTTTTCCCAGAGCTTGTCTCTTCTTATGATCTACAGAAGAAGGAAGTTGGCACCCATGAATCTTGGCAGTCTTAATTATAAAGAAATAGAAATGCTCTTTGAGATAAAATTGAATCATCTGACTTGGAAAAACAGAAAGCTCAAGTGGCATGAATTAATGAAGCTCATTATTGGAGTCAGTTTACAGCTTTGATGCTTTATGCTTAGAAATCATTTCTTCACTAGGATATGATAGACCTTAGCAAGCTCCCATAGTCTCTTCCATATCCACGAAATATCAACGTTAAAGGAAGAATGTTTGAAATCATACTCAATGTTACGAAAAGGTTTTTTTTTTTTTTCCCAAAACAAAAAAAAAAAAGGAAAGAAAATCTTATTTTATTAGGAAGCAAGTCAAACTTAGTTTTTTGGGCTGAGTCATGCCACCAAAGCAATTGAACTCAGTAAACTGCACAGCTTCAACACACGCTGCACTCATTTATAAAATTCTGATAACGAGTGGTGGAGAGCAGGGTACAGCGTGGCATGATCCAGTGACATCAGCATCAGCGAAAGGTGGAAGGTCAGTCAGCATGTTGTGGGAGGAGAAGACATTAATCCCTGCTAAATCTTGTATTGCACTTTGAACTGCATTTAACTCTGGAAAGTGAGCTAGTTATAGAATTCATTTCCATGAAGTCACTTGAGAGTCTTAGCACTGCTGTGTTAGAATATTTAATCCAAGCACCTGGTAAGGGAGTCATTTTTAAACTGATCTGACTGCAGATATCGGTTTGCTACAATTTATATTCTGCATATCCTACAACGAGGGAGTATCCCACTGCACCTGGAGTTACTGGCTGATATTTGGGCAGAGGATAGCACAGCAGCTGCACCTTCCGAAGGAATAAGAAAGAATATCTGCAGTCTTGAGCTACCTCTAGAAAGCAGAAAGCTGTTCTTTAAAGAGACACAAGATGTCAGATGCAGTTGCAATTGGTGTAAAGCAGAAACTACCTTTGATTCACTATGATTTTTTTTCTTGGAAAATGAATTGTTTTTATTTTCCTTTAAGTTTGTGAACAAAATGAAGACTTGCTGTGGACAAATGCTAGATATAGTCTCTCTTCACTGTTTTTTCTCCACTCTCTTACTCTCTTACTCTCATGTCTCTTGTGCATACACCCACCACATATTAATAGTACAAATGGGAATAATTTTTAAAAATCGACCAACATCTCAGAGGAATGTCTTCTGCTCCTACATTCATTTTTACTGCATAGGAATATGCTGATGATTGTTACTCTCTTATTGGCTGGTTGTGAAATTGTTTTGTGCTTTGGTTTCTTACTTTCCTTTTGCTTAAAATTTTAAAAAAGACATTTTTACTGCATATGTTACAGATTTAAAAATTTGTTGCAGCCTGGTTTAATGCACTTTGGAAATGTAGTTCAAAACCTTGAGTAATAGTCTTTCTACTGTGCGTAGGTGGCTCAGGGTCTGTGAAAGGTTCAACCGGTCCCTTCTGATTTCAGAAACAAGTAACTTCCCATTCTATGGAAATTAAGTGTTATTTCCAAGAATAAATCACTCACGCTATCCAGAGTTCTTCTCATCCTTCTTTCCCATCTCTTTGCTAATTTGTACATCCATCACAGAGGAGAACAAAAGTACAGACAGCGGGGGTTTTGTAGTCATATCTTTCACTTGTTACTCATTCAACATCTGTGTTTTAAGTACTTTGCAAAGTAATTTTTTCTGAATACATCCCACAGTCATTGTTCCAAGTATTTGAATTACAAAGAATTAATAAAATTGTTTCTAGCATGACAGAAAATAATTTCAGGGAAGTTTTCCAGTGAAGTGAGTTGGATTTTCCCAGAGGACAAATTGAGTTGGGGAACGAAGAAAATCTCAGGAAAGGGAAGCACAGACAAAGACTAAAAGGCTGAACGAACCCAGTACATTAGTTGGTCTCCTTTTGGGGCCATTATCATAACATTTATGGATAGTCTATTTGTGTACAGTAGGTTCTCAACTTATGAACATTTGAGTTGTGAAATTTCACAGATGCGAATGCATCTCCTATCACCAACGCTTGAAGATGGGAACAGATTGCAGAAGTAGCTCACATGTCTGGACACATCGTCACGGCTGTGCTGCTGTGTGCTCACTGAACAGTGCCATAGTGTACACTGGCACAGTGCTCGATCAGAGCCCAGGACGTCCGGAAGCAGGAGGAAAAGCAGTGGTGACATGGAGGGGACCGCTGGGAAGGGCAAACCAATATACATCATCTATTTACGTCAAAGGTGTGTAACACTCACTTTGTTGGACTTACAACTGAATCCAACTTTCGAATGTTCTTCAGGAAAAGAACTCATTCGTAAGTCGGGGATTTACTCTTCATTTAAAATTCTCTGTTACTGAGGTTTAATAATTTCAGTGATTTCTGTTGGTTGTCAGTATAAACAAAGATGTGTCATAAATACAAATGCTTACGGTCTAGCAGTTGATGTGAAAATGCCAATCTGTTTTGTGATATGATGTTAGAATCATACAGCTTCTTGATTAAGCTTTGAAGTAATGCCTGCCAAGGCATTTTCCTCATTATTCACTGAATAATTGATAGTTGACAATATGTGACATTTATTGAGCACCAGCAATGTTCTAGTTAGTTTACAGAGCACAAAATTATCAAGGGGCCCAGCCCAGTTGGCTCACTATCAAAACACAGTCTATCATTTGCTAAGTTGTCCACGCGTCAGTAAACTAAAAGCAAAGAAAGCATTTCTGGAGATGCACTGCAGAAGTCATTGGGACCAGATTTTCCCTGCAGGTAGCTCTGCAGGCAGACATCAGTATTATTTCCACAGGGAGGCAATCTGTTCCCAAGGCTCTGGTGATGTCAGGAGGTAAACTTGATAATCTAGTATAGATTTTTGTTTTAACCTTTTTGAGACAAAGTCTCGCTATGTAGTTCAGGCTGTCCTTGAACTCACTTTGTAACCCAGGCTTGGTTTTGAACTTGCAATGATCCTCCTGCCTCAGCCTTCCAAGTGCTGGGATTACAGGCATGTGTGACCACACTTGGCTTCTAGTATAGGTGTGAAATAAAGGCTATTCTGTTGCTTTATGATGCATTTTCTGCAGCTATCTGTAGGACAGCCCTCACCAGTGTGCCTTTCTCAACCTTAAAACGTAAGTCTATGTGTTTTAGCTTTGTGTATATAAAGACAATAGTTGAATTCTCCAAGACAAGGCTTAGCTTTAAAAGCTTTAAATTATAGTTTGGAATTTCTGGGTCCTGAAGGAAAATCTGAGCGACTTAAAACATAGGAAAGGAACATGGAAAGGGTATATGAAAATTAAATGTCATGGTGGGTAGAGGTTTGGGGCAAGTAAACTGAATGTTCTGCATCTTGGATGGGAAGGCACAAGATCTCAAACAGAAAGCATGAAGGATGCATGGTAGCTAAGAATGGCAAGACCCACTTCCCATTGATTATTGGTGGGTAGTGACAGAGATTGCTAAGGCTGCCAGAACAAAATACCGCAGACCGGCTGGCTCAGTAATAGGTATTTGTTGCTCAATCCTAAAGGCTCCAAGTCCAAGGTGTTGGCTTGTTTGGTTTACTTTGAGGCCTCTCTCTGGCTCCTTCTTGGCTTCTCTGGTGCTGCCTCATCATGTGGCAGCTTCTCTGTGCCCACAGCGGCCCTGGTGTCCCCGTCTCAGACTTCATCTCCTCTTCATATAAGGACACGAGTCACAGTGGAGACGAGACCACCATGACAAATTCACTATAAAATGATCATCTCTCTAAAGGTCCTATCTCCAAGTATAGTCACATCCTGAGGTGTTGGGAGTCAGGGATTCGACGTGTGGCTTTTGAGGTGGTATTTCAGTCTGTAACTGTAGCAAAGAGAAAATATTCAATCTCTCATACCTATGTTCTCTCACGACTTGTTTCTCCATAGCAGTTAGGAGTATTTGGAAGACTGGCAGAACACATCAGAGGGGTGGAAGGGCCACACTGCAGGTCTGCTTGCTGCTGAACAATTTTTTTCCTTGGGGAGATTACCCTTCTCTCTTGGCTAGAACAAGAGATAAGAGATATTCTGCTATAGTCTTCCTTCTCCATCTCCCTTGATTCAGTTTGTTTCCTAGGCATTCAAAAATTATTTGTACTTCTGCCCACTGTTGACACATGGAGGCTTATTTTAGTTCTCATTCTCACTGAGAGTGACCATGGGGTTAATAATTTCCTTTTTGTGGAAAGAAGATACATCAAGGCAAGTAAAAATGTTCAGTAGTGGGATGGGGAACTTGGCAGTTTTCATTTTCAGGGAATTACTCAGAACTTATAACTTTCTCATGAGTGCTAAACCAGGTTATTTGGTTCATTCTGGGTCATGTAATAAGCATTAAATGCATCATTATTGTCCTTTTTTGTTATCAATTGTAATATATTTCTCAAATAAACCTTGGAATATTATCTTTTGGACCTAGAAAATTAGATTTAGTGCTTCTTCCCAAGCTCTTAAAATTATGATTACTCCCATCAAAGGGTTCTCAGGAAGAAGTTTCAGAGCTTTAACTTCTAATAGACTTATAACAGGGACAGAGCCCCAGGTCCGTTTGATGCAGCAGGACCCTGTATATAAAAAGGATGCCATATTTTCAACAATTACAACTGGATTTTCTATTTAGGGCTATTAATCCTTTGGTTACTTCAGATGATGACTATTTTGCTATAGACAAGAGCATTAGGTAAAGAGACGTATGGAGGCGTGATCTTGGAAAGGATAAGAAAAAGGAAAAGAAATTACAAACCTAGAAAGAATAAGCAGCATTAGGACTCTGTCTAATTAAATACAGATGTCACATGATTTGATTGAGACAGACACAAAGATGAGACATAATGGAGACTGGGGTATGTTTATGCACCAGAAAAGGATGGAAGACACAAGAGACAGTAGTTAGATGATCAGCTGTATACCTAGCATCTTGAAGAAAGCTACGGACTTCTAAACTGATAAAACAATGTGGGGCAAAATGTAATAAATCCAACCTAATGAGCCCCCTGTCTTGAACTTGTTGCTCTATCATGGTGTGCATTTGCTGCGTGAAAATCCTACCAGTGGGCAATTAATAATAATAAAAATTCATCATGACCTGTTATTTAAGGAATTTTTTGTTCGTTTGTTTTTATCCCTAATGATTGCATGGAAAGGGAAGGAAATGTCCCTGTTGGAGCGGTGCTGTCCCCTCCAGCTGTCGCTGGGCATGGTGAGTGTGTCGGGGCTGATGGGCCGCTGGGCAGTGCATGCTCAGCTCTGGCAGGGACAAGTCAGCCTGCCAGCTCAGCAGAGAGTGATCAGCGGGTGGGCGGAGATTCTTCTAGAAGTAAGAGAGTGGGGCAGTAAGCAGGAGATTAAAGAAACAGACAGTCTAGGAGAAGCCTGTTACAGAGAATGAAGCTCGATCCTCATCACCTTCCTATCCCGCACCCTAACTGAAGTAATGGAGTGAAAAATTTGTAGAATTGGGCAGCTGAGAAATGCTGTGGACTCCCAATTCTTACCCACACTCTTCACCTGAAGGCCTGTTGGTGTTTTTGCTTCAGTGCTTTCCAATAGTCTTTTTCGTGTTATGAGTCAGAAATCTCAAGAAGTTTTGTTATTAACCAAAACACCAAGATAAGTTCTAAGAGACGGTCTCCCCTTTGGGACAGGGTATCAGACCTCGTCCAAGCTAGGAATGCCCAGCCAAGGCCTCCGAGTCAGAGGAACAGGGTGACATGAACATCTTACATGGAACCTTGAGACAAGAAACTGCTGCATTCAGCGCACAGAAATTCTCCTCTGTCACACCCTGTTATTTCTCTCAGCAGTGGGATGAAAGGGTTTCTGCCTCACTGAAGAAATTTCAGGCTACCAATAAAAAAATGGTAGCGTGTTGAGCTGAAGGTAGAAGATCCCTCATGTCATGTTATAGCCACATTTCTGTTCCAGGCTGGATTTTTTTCATCACCTTATTGTAATTTTCTATGGTTTTTTTTTTTTTTTTTTTTTTTGGAACCAAGGATCGAACTCATGACCTCAAGCTTGCCAGGCAGGCGCTGGTGCCGCTGAGCTGTATCCCCAGCCCTGTAATTTTTTATGACTTCATCATCACATTATGATAATCAAGATGAAACAAAGATAAGCAAAATTCAACAGTAAAATAAGATAAAACTGTTCTAAAAGTGTTGTACAGTTTGATTATATGTAAATACTACGTCTGCTCTACAATTCTTTTATTACAACATTCTCTGAGCTCAAGTGATGGGGGCTGGCAATTTAATGTGGGAGAAATATGATAATAGTAAAACAGGCAGTGGGCAATTTTAAAATAGGAGCAATATTTAAGTGTTTAAAATACACCTCAAATGCTGGGCATAATGTCACACGTCTATAAAGCACTCAGGAGGCTGAGGCAGGAGGATCACCTTGAGATCGAGGCCAACCTGGGCTACATAAGTGAGTTCAAGGCCAACCTGCACTATAGAGCAAGACCCTGTCTCAAAAAAACCAAAACTAACTAACTAAATAAAATACACCATGCATTTTCTGATTGCTGTAGTGAAATGGTATGAGGAGAGGAAGTAAGGTCCCTAGGCTGAAAATTATATGTGGAAAGACGTACAGAACAATTTGGTTCATTTCAAAGGTCTGCAACTGAGTTCAAAAAGAAATTTTAAGAGACAGTCCTTTTTGCCACAGCAGGAAAAATGAGCTTACCTTTTCCCTTGAAATTACCAGTGATTCACTGCATGTTGCTAAGTGCTGGACTCAAAGGCCAAGGTACGAGTCTTTCTTACATGTGTGAGACTTTCTCCCCACCTTTGAACTTTTACAAAGGCTTTTATTACAGTATTCCAAAGTTCAATGTGTCTTGTTTTATCATTTTGCATTCTATTAGTGCCCGAAAGTTGACTATTTACAATGATCTTTAAAAGAGTTTTGCTGAAAGAAGATGAAGCAAGTGCGAGCAGGATTTGTAACCTCATTTTCTTTTCAGATCGAGGATGGTGTTTAATTTTTGAAAGCCAATGCAGGTGAAATACAGCCTCAATTCAGAACTGGGCTTTAGTACCTAAATGGGAGCTCTGTGCAGAAAATTTTTAATGTGTTTTTTTTTGTCCAATCTTGAAAAACATTAGTGTATATTCACAAAAGTTATATTTCTTCATCCATTTGACTCTTTTCTGGTATCTTTAACTGGTTTTTTCCATTCCCTTGGACCTCACAGCCTCTGATTTCAGAAGCACAAGAGGCTTGGTAACCTCCTTAATGTTTTCCATAACATGAAATCACATTTCATTGAAAAATGACTGCATGTTGTTAGTTACTTCCATTATTTATTTTAACTGCAATGACAATTTCCCTCTACTTGAATGTGCTGCTTAACACTAAATCCTACTGTTCCCAAAATGAACTCATTTCTTTAACCTCTCAACTGGATAGTATTTTTTTGTTGTTGTTGGTGTGATTTGCCCACTATTATCAACAATAATTTTTATCTCCTTAGGGTTTAAAACTATAAAATGTGGAGTAGGTTTTGCTCCATCTTTATTTCTGGCTTTTCTCAGACCCAAGAAGAACCAAATTAACTCATGCAAATTTTTAAGCCTTCTCATATATTTATTACAATCTGTTGATCCCAAGCAGAAATCCCTTTCAGCCCGTCATTCAGCATCTACAATGATTGCTTTCCATTTCCTTTCCAAGCCTTCTCTAAACTCACGTTTCCAGTCCTACCTTTAATCCTACACTCTAGACACTGATTAGCTACTTACTGAATACCCAGTATTGCATGAATTTCCCAGAGATGTGAAAGAAATGTCTGCCTTTGAACTGAGCCAGGGGAGTCAATTGGCCAAAGAGTGAGTTGGACATGTCACTCACTGACAGAGTAGTGGATGACTATCAGGCTGCAGCAATACTGACATTGCCAGCTCCACTTTGCTGAGCTACTAGTTTTATAGGGCTGACACCAAAATAGCAAAACCAGGGTCATAAGCAAGAAGGGTCCTTGGCAAAAGTGATGTGTATTCTGCTCCCATTCCCAACTTGTCAGGAAACTCCGCCAATCTCAGCAAGCGTGGTCTAGTCACAGTGGTGGATGCGATTGTGCCGCACTCCAGCACACAGCCCCAAAACCTCCCAGGGGCTCATGGGACAGCTAAACAGAGGTCCACTACAAAATGGAATCACTTTGGCTCGAGTTGAGAGGAGAATTTTCCCTCTACCCAGACCATTTCATACTTTTCCTGAGACCTTGACCTAAGATGTGAATCGTGGCATTTACCTGGCAAGTATAAACTCATATTTCAAGGTATCACCTCAATTTCATTGCTGCTTTGAAACTTTCATAATCACCTCCCTGCTTGGAGCCTGCCTCCTCTCCGAGGACCTAGGTGATACCTTAAAATCCTTAGGGTGGCAGAGATTATGCATTGTCCCCCTCAGCCTCCCTGTGCTGCCTCTTCTACTCTTCTCAAAGAACTTGGAAAACTAGATACTGCTTTTAGAGATCTTGGTGGCTAAAGCTCTAGACATGAAAAAGTTGTCACCAATGCTATCAAGTTCTACAAGAAGTCAGAACTCAGATGTTTCCGCCCCCCATTTTCATTTCCTTCATTTGCTTCTTCCTCTTTCTCTCTCTTTCCTTTTTTTGCTGTTTTGCTGCCAGCATGTGGGTGAGTGTTTTGAGCCAATGGCCGGCCTTGGCATTGTGCCATCTGGAAGCCACCCTCAGAGGGAATGGGCAAAACTCCAGGGGTGGCATCGGCAGACTGCTGCCTTCAGCTCTGTGGCTTCCTGGGGTCAGCCTGATTTCAGTTGTTTGGCGGCAGATCCCTCATTATTGCTCTTCTAGCCCTGTCAGAGGTTTTGTGAGTATCTGTTTCCCTCCATTATATATATTTTTTGTGCCTTAAGGACCTGGAGTGATTTGTTTCCTACACTGAATCCTGATAGAGTTTGCTTCTATGAAAATGTAGCCTGTTCGAAAGCAGGCGTGAGGTGTTTTCACTTTTATATTCTTGTGATGTATCAAAAAAATTGGCTCTTCTAAAACAAGTGATTGCTTCACTAGGTGAGCCAGTAACAACTTTATATATCATAGTGACATCAACTTCACCTGAGGCATAACTCCCTTTTGCAAAATTCTCCTTTCCTAGCCAACCTGGTCTCTGTCTCTTACATGCGTCAGTCTAGTGATTCTAGTAGTTTTATTTTGTGTACCTACATCTGGTCCTTTTCTTAGTCTTTGTGTTCTGACTGCTGCTTCTATCTCTTGTATCTTCCTGCCACTGTCAACACATATTTTTACCAATACTGGCAAGGAAAACCTTAAACATCACTGTTTAATAAATACTTTGCTGTTGATATCTAGTGATGGAAAGAAAGCATGCCTCTGGTGCTTTCTGGAATTATGCTTTGCCTCTCACAGGAATAGTTTTGGCTGCAGAAACTCCAGTTATAATGATTTAATAAAAATTAATTTTGAAGATTTTTTCATAACAAAAAACTTGGAAGTAAGTGACTGTTAGATTTGATTTAGTAACTCATGAATTTTTGGAAAAGCTTCATGTGAGTCTTTTGACTTTGCTTTCATGATTCTGATGACACCCAAAGAATCCAGGTAATGTGCTTGCTTTCAAGATAGACACTTAAAAGAAGAAACATAAAATTAGCCCTGCCCATGTCTTTTAGGAGAAAAGCAAAGACTTCCCAGAAACTTCAATCACACGTTTACTGGGGTAACTGACCACAAACGACTACCGTGTTTCCAAAGTCATCGAGTATCTTCGGTATTCTTTGGGCAACCTCTAGGCCTCAGAGTGTCTCACAGTCTCCAGAGCTGCTGCTTATTGTAGTAGTGAAGACCCCCGGAGCGCCCGAAGAATTTAAAATGGAGCGTTTATTTTCCTGGCCAGGCGACGCAGTCTCACTTAAAGCCAATCCGAGACTGTGTGCCTCTCTGTGGCTTGGAGGGGCTTATAAAACATTAGAACAAAGAGAGGAGGAGTTTTGCTAATGTGGGTACAAAAGTAGATTACATTGGTTAGTTTTTTAAAGATCTCTTGCATCCATTGGAGGAATTGTCTTTGGGAGGGTCTAAAGCCGGATGGTGGTGGTCATTCCCTAATATGGATAACAAAGGTTACAGAAAGGCACGTTTTACACATTTTTTTTTCTTTGCATGGAGCAGGGTGAGTGTTTATCTTTTGACCCTGCTTTTCGGTCAGCAACCTAAAAGTTGTAACTGTTTGTTTCTTAGATTATTGGGGGAAGAGGGATTTTACAGAAAAACAGAAACCTTAGCGAATCAAGGCGGGGGGCAATGGTTAAGGGGGGGTTTCTAGTCTAAGACAGCGCATACAAAACAGCAAAACGGCGCTTTGGTCAAATCACAGGCTACAGGTTATAACACTTATCTGGGTATAAGGATTGCCACTCACATAGCTAATTGAGCATTGATGTAAGGAATATGCTACCATAGTCTAGCACAGCACAGATTGGAAGTGATGATGATACACTAATCAGATTCAGTCTTGCGTGAATACAAGAAAATAAGCAAGAAGGATATAAGCTGCTTTCAAAAGAATTTTATATGACATCAATTTCAGCCCCTCTGCCTAGCAACCCATTGCTAGGATTGTCTAGGAGCTTGGTGTTTTTCTGGGCTGTAGCAGCTTTTCCAGGTGGTTGACCCAGGTGCTCTTTGTTTTTTGGTAGGGTTATGTCTGGGTCATGCCCTAGGTCAATTTCCAGCTTCAAGGGCTCTTAACAGCAAACCATTGTGGATAGTCGGTAGGTTAAAACATCAGTTTTTCATGCTTATAAATTTTATCTTGAGTTTAAACATGTTTATCAAGACTGATGAAACCTCAGTTTATACAATGGTTACATTTATGGTTTTCTTTCTTTCTTTCTTTCTTTTTTTTTTTGTCAGCACCGGAGATCAAACTCACAACCTTGTGCCTGCCAAGCAGGCACTTAAGCCACTGAGCCAAACTCCCAGCCCTATTTTTTTTGAGGCAGGGTCACACTAGGTAGTTCAGGACCTTTACGTTAAAGGGTAAGTGTAGTTTGAAAGATTTGAGATCTTCTTTAGGACTAGAACACATGCATTGCAAACCTGAAATGTTTAGTTAGTAAGAGGTGAAGAGCCTCTAGGGCAAATTGACTCTCCTTAAAGTGAAGACCTATATTAAGATAATCAAGTGGTACTCCTATTTAAATTTTCCCTCCCTGTTATTGCTCCAATAATTTTATCATGAAAGAATGCAAAATAAAGAAGAAGGACTGAAGGAAGTGTTTTAAACAAAGCATCCCAGAAGTATACCTTGAAGAGGAGCAAGTGCGCCATGTGTGATGGGTGTGTGGCCCTGCATGGCTGAAGTGGGGAAGGGAAAGTGGCTTTGGGGTAGTGTGGAGTGACTTTCAGGCCTTTTTTTTTTTTTTTTTTTTTTAACATAACACAGAGGGCCAAGCAGCGCCGCCTGGAGCTTTGGGGCTGGTCACGCACTGCAGGAAGGCTCTGCTCAGATTATTACAGGCGCCTCTACAATCATCACATCTCTCCCTCTGGTACAAATTAGATATTACAGCCTTTGCTAATCACAGGCCAGTGGCTTTGGTGCCCTCCCAAAAGGAAATTGCTTTGAGAGGGCAGCAGAAAATTAGGGTTGGAAAATAAATCCAGAAAAGGTCTGCCAAGCTTTTCTTGCCCATAAAATAAAAATAAAAATGCCACATTTTGAAGTGCTATGAAAGGAAAAAGAAACGACAACTTAAGTTGCTTAGTAAAGAGAATTTTGCTAACAGTATCTACCACCGTTTAAAAAAGTGCAATCAGGATAATTACTTGAAACGTTTATGTTTACTTCTAGTCTTCAAATTAAAATACAGCACCATGCTCCTTCGGGTTGCCATTCAAATTCTCTTCCTCTCCCAATTCCTATAGATGTAGTAGCTGATAAATCCCCCTCTTTTTTTTTTTTTTTCAAACAGAACGAATACTCCAAATTTAAGATTTTTTTTTTTCTGTTTCTGAGAGCTTTATTGCCTGGATAATGCCCAGAAATCACGAACACATCTAGTTAACATTCATTGTCCAATAGATGCTTCTTTTGAAGACTACCCTGCAAAGTGCATTCTAACTATTACGGTGCTGTCTTAGCTTGCGGGTGAAACAGCCCTACCCGTGGCGGCGAACCTACCGCACGCGTGCCACAGCGGGCTGTTTGCATCACTGAGAGCTCTGTAAGGTTCACCATCACCGCTGGACTACCAAACACAGTGTGAAAACTTACAAGTCAAGGAGGTGCCCGTCACAGTCAGTACCTTTGCACGCAGCCATGTTGACAAGCCCGGTTTCAGCCCGGGTTTTGCGCAATCACAATGCAGTCTTTTGTGACTACAGTAGTCGAGGCTGGACACATGGTCTACACAGCCTTTCCGCACATCTACACCCCGCCCCTCAATTGCTCCATTTTATCTTTTGGAACATTACGGAATTTGTAGTTTTTGAGCCTGGGCAGCGCCTCAAATGGCTGAAAGTCAGGTAAAATACGTCCCTGATGCCTCCAGGCAGGGACCTCGGCTGTGGTGCAGCCGCAAGTCAAGTTCTGTCCACTGTCTTCTGCTCCTCCTCTAGTTGTCTCTTCGACTTAGGATCAAACCAGAAACGCAGGCGGGTGAATGGCTGCATTTACTTCCTGGCCACGCGATCTGGGGGTACCCCCTTTTTGTGCACGCCTCATCCAATTGGATTCCCACATTTCCCAGCCGAGGAGGGACTGACTGGGTAGGGCAGGAGCACCTGTCTGCAAAGGTGATGGAAACCTCAGCTCCCCACAGGAACTCCAGCTCCTAGGCTGCGGCCGCTAGGGGGCGCGCGCGCTGCTGATCACGGGGCTCTGTGGGCGTGGCCTGGCGTGGCGCAGGCGTGGGCGTGGGCGTGGGTGCGGGCCACCCACGTGGGCCTTGTGTGTCCTCCGGTCGCCGTGGGCAGAACATGGCTGACAAGTACGCTACGCTGCACCGGGCCTGTCTGCATCTGAATTTCATCCACGCCAACTCGTGAGTGTCCAAGTGGGGTGGGGTCCGCACACAGTGAGAAAAAGAAGAAAACAAGTGGAGTCGGGTGTGGCGGTGCACACCTGTAATCCCAGAGCTCCTGAGGCTGAGGCAGGAGGATCACCGTGAGTTTGAGGCCAGCCTGGGCTATGTAGTGAGTTCAAAGCCACCCTGGTCTGCGTAGTGAGACCCTATGTCAAACAAAAAACAAAACAAAACAAAGCAAAACCCCATGAACTTGGTATGGTTGACTTATGGATTTATTTATTTATATTGTATATGTGTTTTTAACACCGTGAGAAAGTGGTGTTTATTCTAGGCCAGACTGAGCCCTTTTGGAACTCTTCAATTAACATCATATGGTAAGAAGGCCCCATATTTATCATTTTTTTTTTTTACTTAAAATTTTTTATTAGTTCGCAGGGCGAAATGGTTGCATTCATCACAGGGTGGGGTCCATGTATGTAACACATCTTAATTCTTTCCCCACATTTAGCATGGAACAGAGCTATTTGTTGATGATTGCATGCTTTCTTCCATCCCTCTCCTCCTTCCCCTTGGTCTGACCCACAGCGGATAGTGTGGAGATTCAAGTTGCTTTCCAAGCCAGTAAATCAGGTCCCTTGACTGCATCCTCACTAGTCTCCTGAGGCTTTCTGGAAGT
This sequence comes from Dasyprocta punctata, assembly GCA_004363535.1. Lineage (NCBI taxonomy): Eukaryota > Metazoa > Chordata > Mammalia > Rodentia > Dasyproctidae > Dasyprocta > Dasyprocta punctata. Next base: position 45,924 of record RJWM01005539.1, read on the forward strand.
GTAGCCTCTGAATTGGAAGCTCATGTTCCAGTTGTTCACCAGGCATTTTCTCTTCTCTGCCAGGCCTGTGTGCCTTTTAGGGCTTGTCACCGAGTGTCCTTTCAAACACAGAAGCTCTCCGTTGTCTACTGGGACCTCTCCTGAACCCACAGTGGATGCTGAGGCGGGATGGTACTATCCATATCTACACAGTGTTTCCTGTACATACATAATGTATACATACCTATGATAAAGATTAATTATAGGGCGCAGTAAGACATGAACAAAAACTAATAACACAGAACCACGTCAACACTATACTATAAAAGGGGTAATGGAAGAGTTTATTGTGCTATTGGATGGTGCGCAGTTTAATTCATGATTTGCTTATTCTGGAACTTTCTTTTTTCTTTTTCTCTGTTTTTTTTTTTTTTTTTTCTTTTGGTACTGGGGATTGAACTCACAACCTTGCACCTGCCAGGCAGGTGCTTAGGCCACTGAGCTAAATCTCTGGCCCTATGTTTTGAGACAGGGTTTCACTATGCAGTTCAGGTTGGTCTTGAACTCACTTTGTAGCCCAGGCTGGTCTCGAACTCATAGTGATCCTCCTGCCTCAGCCTTGGAACCTTCTATTTAATACTTTTGGTTGATGAGATTGATGAAGGGTAACTTGAAGCACAGAAAGCAAAACTATGGATAGGGATGGGGGACCTCTCCTAGGGCAGAGGCAGATGACGGAGTTTTCTGTATCATTTGTCACTTCTGATGCAGCACATGTACCAGTGAGTACTGTGTAATTCACTCTGGTGTGTCAGTGTTTTGCAATCTTTCAGGTATTTGTATTTACTGAAGTTCCCCCTGCTATAATGGATGTACAGTATTGGAGGCCATGGCAATGGAGGTGTAAAGGAAGGCAGGGAAAGCCAGCCTTGCTGTGTGGGACATTCAGTGCAATTTTAAGATAACTTAGCAAAAACAGCCACTAGTCTGCAGGTACTTAGTTTACATGTCCCTGTGGATACTGATTTCAAGATGCAAAGGGTGGAAAAAGTAGTTAAAAAGTGACCAAGATGGAAAACAAAAGAAGTAGCAGCAATTCTGAGTAAGTTTAAGAAGACATGAAGAAGCCCAGTGTTGGAAGAACTGTGCAGTTTACCGTGGGAAGCTCCCTCGGCGCAGCGCTGTGTTATGTCTCCTGCCGCTGCATCCAGCCTTCCCCTCCCCCACCCCACCCTGTGTCCCCACTTCTCCAGCGCCTTTCGGTTGGTGATGTGGTGTTCGTGGCACACATCACAGCAGCATAAGCAACAAATCAGGCACAAATTGACATTGGCTCCCGAGGTAGACGCTGGTTAGAGACTTCAATGCATAAGAAGACAAGGATTTTAAAAAACTCTTCCTTTGCTTCACTCCACCTTCAAGCCATCAAGTGCATGCTTTTCTCCACAGTGTCTGCGTTTCATCCTTTTCTCCCCACCTCCACTCGCAGCCCCTCCGCCCCACCCTTTGTCTCTCACCTGGGCTCCAGGCTCTCCATGCTGCCTCCTGATTGGTCCATGCTGCCTCCTGATTGGTCCATGCTGCCTCCTGATTGGTTCGTGCTCTTGAAAGCTGCCAGAGTGAGGTTTTAAAAATCAAACTAGATGTGTCTCTCTTCTCAGGCCAGACACACAGCTCCTCCCGCTGGAGAGGGAAGCACTTCCTGAGCAGCCCCGCCCATGTCTCAGCTTGCTATCCCCATCAGCCCGGCACAGTGGTTTCCTTAGCTCTTTTCTGCTTTGGGATCTTTGCATGTCTTGATCTTGCTGTCAGGTTTCTGCCCGGGCTCTGTAAGAGACCAAGTTCTCATCCTTTGGGGGTCCATTTAAATATCTTCTATCAAGAGAAACCTTCAAGCCAGTTTTGTGGTGTACTCCTGTAATCCTAGCATTTGGGAGGCTGAGGCAGGAGGATCATTGCAAGTTTGAGACCCGAGGCCAGCCTAAACTACATAGTGAGACCCTGACTCAAAAAAGGTAAGAAAAAGGAAAAAAAAGAGAGAGCTTTCCCTGACCACTCTGCACCCCCAGCAGTTGGTCTTTCCCAGCATTGCTATGAGGATAGCACTTAATCACATTCTACAAGGTGTTCTTTATGTGCTTACTTTGTTAGTTTTTCATGTATCCCACCAACTGGAGCTCCAAGACGGCAGAGGTTGTGTCTACACATGGCTACGTGATAGGCAGTGATTAAAAACCTCTTGAGAGAATTAGTACAGAGCTGGGTGTGGCGACACACACTTGTAACCCCAGTACTTAGAAGGCTGAGGCAGTAGGATTGCTGGGAGTTCAAGGCCAGTCTAGGCTACAAAGTGAGTTCAAAGCCAACCTGAACTGCATATGGAGACTGTGTCTCAAAAACAAACAAAACGAAACAGAATTAGTACAGAAACTCAGGGACTTTTTGGTCACCCTTATTGCACTTTCTCAAAGGATTATTTATACATTTAATTTTTATATACCGAATCATTCAATGTGCAGATTTTAAATTTACTAGAAGGACTTGTAGTTTAAGTGCCTGTTTTATAAAGCATGTCACTTTCACTTCTTTTGGCAGTATTTTAGGTTTTCATGCCACCTTTCCTTTGAGTGAAGGATGTCTTTTTCAAAAATAGCATCTTACTAGATTTGATTCTTTTAAATTGCAAACTTAAAAGCTGACCTGAACTATGCTTGAAGTTTAACATCTCAAAAATGGGAATCTAGCTAAATAACTTTTAAGCTACCATGTTGTCCTGTGGCCCAAGGTGTTCCGAGACTCTGAGATACTGTAGTTCATTTTTTTTTTTTATACAAATAAGCAGATGTTTTTTGGTAAATGAGTCTCTCTTGTTTTTGCTACCTGTTTATTAAACATAAAAAGGAAATTGCATACTGGGTTTTAATGCCGCGATAAGGCTGCTGACTGAGGTGTTTACATCAGGAAAGGAAATGCAGAGTGTGGGACCCCGAAGGCAGCCCTCTGTCACCGCACAAGGCGCCCAGCTTTCAGGGCGTCATAGGCAGTGAAGGCTGCCCACAGAATTCCATCACCAAGAGCCTGTTTTGGGCTACAGGAGAGTGTAATCACAGCTAATCCTTAAGGTTATTAAGAAGCAGGCTTTGCAGAAGTGGTAAAATTCCACAGAAAAACACAGATTGATGGTGCAAATAGGAGCCCTCTGCCAATTGCTGAGTCTATGGTGAATCCATCTCCCCGCCCCAAGACCTTCTAGTAGACTAGGGCTTTAATCAACATTATTCAGGAATAATTTGGTGCTAAATAATAACTTGATGAAAAATTCATTGGGAAAAAGTTTTTTTTTTTTTTTGAGTCAAGCTAGCCTTGAACTCATGGCTACCCTCCTCCCTCAGCCTCCTGAGTGTTGGGATTATAGGAGTGTGTCACCATACCTGACTTGGGAAAAAGTTCCTGAATACAGATTTATAAAGCAATTCATAAATACTTCAAGCATAAAATTTACGAAGTGAGTTGTTTAGTTAAGGGTTATCCAGAGCCAGAACAGACAGGATGAGTAGAGAGGTATGAGAAGAAGTTTATCATGGCAGTTGGCTCCGGTGGTTAGAGAGACCGAAAAGTCCTCTGTGGGCTTGTGTGCAGGCTGTGCACCTGGGGAACCATAGAGTGTGGTTCGTTGAAATCTGAGGGCCTCAGGTCCCACCCAGAGGCCGGTAGAAACCCTGCACTGTAACTATGGATTTGCCCTTTCCTCCTGCCCGTGTTAGCAGTCTCACGAAGCACTTTTTAAAGGCAAAGCTTATTTTAGACTTTGTTTCATGAAGGGTAGATGGGAACTCTAGCCCACATCATGAGGAGTGGACGGGGTATCTGGCCCACGTCCTTCCCTTAGCTTTGTAAAGCAAAGTGTCCACTTCGGCATCTTGGCTGTGCTGAACAAGTTGTTTCCAGGGTATCTTTTGAATTGATTATCTGTCCAGAACTGCAGAATGTTTGTTTGCAAGTATCTTCAACCCCTTACACTATTGGTTTAACCTTGCATTTTCCCTTTATTTCCTTGTCAGCACAACTCACAGATTCCTTTTTGGAGCCCTTGCTGAATTGCTGGACAACGCAAGGTGAGATTTACCTGTGAACAAAAGTTACTGAGGGAATTTCATGGCATAAATTGAGTCTGGTTGTATCTGAAGATAAAAATATATCGTCGTTTCCCCTATTTGAAGTGTTTTGTAACTTCATTTCCTATAAAAATCAAAATGTTATGTGAATTTGTCAGAAATAGATGAGAGGTGTTATTTGCCTTTATTTAAATTGTATTTATGATCAGACTTGCAGTGCAGGTAAATTGGATTTGTGCATTTGTGATGATAACTATGTAACTGCCAATATTTGCATAGTTTTTGAGTTGTAGATTCACATATACTTTGTCTCTGGAATTTTCATTTGGGTTTTGGCACTTACTGAAGTCTACCTTGAAGTGAATTGTAGTTTAGAAGGAAGTAACTGTTATTGCTCTCTCACCGTATGCCAGATACACATAAACATGTAAATATGAGTATCAGCTCATTCTTTCTTACTTCATAATCTGAGGTGGGAATCATTATCCCAGTTCTTTACCTGTTGGAAATCAGAATATAGAAGCTAGGTGATTTATTCAAAGTTATACAATTATTGTTAGGCACAGTAGAGTTCCCATTTGTACCTTTTGGTTGCAGAACCTCCAAACCGCATTTTACTGTCTCTAATAAAGGCCCTGAGGTTTAAAGAACCTATTTAAGTTCTATTCAATTGTGTGTTTGTGGGAACTTGGGAGGGAATCTTTTTTTTTTTTTTTTTTTTTTTGGCGGCACCAGGGATTGAACTCACAGCCTCACGCCTGGCAGACAGGCGTTTAAGTCACTGAGCCAAACTCCCAGTCCTGGTTTTTTGAGGCAGGGTCGCACTATGTAGCTCAGGTCTGCCTTGCGCTCACGTTGTAGCCCGAGTCAGCCTTGAACTCACAACGCTCCTTGGGAGGGAATCTTTCGTCTAAACTAAATTGAATATGACATTTGACTTGTTTTATATTATTTCCATTTTACAGAAGGTGTTTTCCTACTTTCTCTGTAAAGAGCAGAGTACACTTAGGATGTAGTATATAGTTTTGGATAAGGGATCTCAGTAAGGGAACCTAAATGCCCTGTCACTGGTTGATAACAGTATTTCCCCTTTTTGTGCTCGTTGCAGGCTTTTGACAACAGAAGGGCAATGACCCTTCTGGGAATGTGTTCAGACCGAATAGTCAGCTCATCGGCTATTTGGGAATTTGTGCTGAGCACTAAGTGAAAAGTTACTGGCTTCTCTTTTATGAAACCTCGTTTTTGTAGAACTAAGGGAATCATAGAAAGGGAGAGAAGAGGAGAAAAGAGAGTGAAGTTGGTTGACAGGGAACCGTGAATTCAAGTCAGAAGGAGCTGAAAAGGACGGGGCCTGTATAGATGAAACGCTCATGGCTGCTCCTCTGCAGTGCGTCAGGGTGACCACTGTTGCTTCTTGCAAAGTCTGAAAAGAGAGGCTTCTATATCCGTGGGTCCTGCTACTCAAATGGTCCGTTATCAGCAACTGTATAACCCTAACTCTGAAAGTGTCATTCATTCATTCATTCAACAGAGGGCAGATAACATCAGGCTGTAGCAGAAATAGGACCTTGGGGGTAGTTTACATAGTAGAGGGTGAGTGGGCGCCTGAGGAAGAAAGCTTGAGCTCCATCTGGGGAGCGAGAGACATGCAATCAGTGAAAGAGTTTTTAGTGTAGCGTCTGTAAACTGGCAGCCCCCTGACCCCCTCTAGCCCGTCTCGGATTTCCCTCATGGTGAAATGTTGCCCAGCGTTCAAAAAGAGAAGGAAGAAGGCAAAAGAAAAAGATTGAAGAAACAAGAGGCACTACACGAATGATCTGAGTTATCTATTTTCCTTGATTGATCTTATTTTATTTATTTATTTATTTATTTATTTATTTATTTATTTTTTGAGACAGGGTCTCACTGTAGCCTAGACTGGCTTGGAACTCACTTATGTTGCCCAAGCTGGCCTTGAACTTGTGGTGATCCTCCTGCCTCGGCCTCCTAAATGCTGAGATTACAGGCATGCACCACAATGCCCAGCCTACTTAAAAGATTGAAAGTAGCATTATTCAGAAAAAAAAAATCCTTGCTATTTCTGTATAGTGATACATTGTGTAATGCATAATTGCATAATAGAGATATTAATGTGTCCATGCCATGGCGATTGTGTGAAGGATTACAAGAGCACGAACAAAAACACTTCATTCAGTGTTGTGTGGTACATGGGAATAGCTGGAGAAATGGCAGTAGTTATTGCAGGTTTCAATATAAAGAGGGTTGAAATATCAATTGATTAGAGGAAGCAGCTCTAAGGCACTAACTTGGAGACTGGTAGAATAAGTACACTGTACCTACTCAGATATGTTTTGGGGTAGTTTTGGGTTTGGAACTAAGGAAATTTGGAGAGAGACTGAGTTACTTCATCGAAATTGTGCTAGTTGTTATGTACCGAGCTTCCCTTCAGACTCCTCCCTGCCTCGTAAGACCTGTTCCTTGTCAGCTGAGACTGCATTCCTTATCTTCCCTCTTTCACACCTGAGATATTGAAGCTAGGATCTTGTGACTCTCTTTCCTTCCCTTTTAAAATTTTTATTTTAAGAATAATTCTTAGAATTGCAAAAATAGTATAGTGAATTTTGGAGAACTGAGGAGATAAGAAGAAAAAATTGGTAATCTCATCACATAGAGCAAGAGTCTAAATGTTTTTGCCAAAGACCAGATAGTAAACATCTTCACTGCAGACTGTGTGACTTTGGTTGCAGGAACTCGGCCTTACCGTCATATGCTTAGAAAGTCATAGACGATACGTAAATGAACAAACTTACATGTTCTGATGAAACTTCATCTACAGAGTGCCCCAGATTTGGCTCAAAGACCTCCGTTTGCCTTCTTTGTTTCCTTCATGTACATATATATCATGTATCCTCTCCTTACAGTGCAAAGTATATAGTCATTTGCTTTTTATTTTTGTTTTCTGAACTGAAATAAGTCATTCTGTATCTTATGGATCACTCTCTAGACATTCTAAAATAATTCTGTATTCATACTTACTTTGTTGAGTTTTTTCGTGTAAGTACCACTAAATTCTATCACTTCTTTTACATTTCTAAATTTGCCCCTTGGTAATGTTCTCACATTATGAATGATGATAGCTCTAAGTATATAAATGCACAGTGAAACATTTTAGTAATTGATCTTAAAGCGATTTAAGTGAAAGTTTGTATTGTTTGATATCTGACAATAGAGTATACCTCATATAATCAATTCAAATTAATGTAGTTTTTAAACATAATTTCTCATTGAAGCTGTGATTTTTTACATTGTTTCCAGAGATGCAGGGGCTGCAAGACTTGATGTATTTTCAGGTGAGTAGATTTCCTTTCTTTGTTTTTAATTCTAATGGAAAGCCTGTAGCTATTTTGCTGTTATTTTACTTCATGAAGTAAAACTACATTCTAAAGATCTTTAATGTAATGTAAATGCCTCCTGAGCACAGTGACCCAGTGGGGAGCCTGTTTGAGCAAAGTATACTCTGAGAGTCAGATTGTTCACTTATTAGGGGACCCATTTACAAAATTAGGTTTTCTGGAGTTTGTGAAAGCAGCAAAGTGATACGAGCAGTAAATTTACATGTCATGAGAAACAGTTTTTGAAAAACTTATTAACTTGATGGCTTTTTGTAATTAAGCATCCATCACTTCCAACTTTTCCCAGTTTTAAAATGAGCCAGTGAACATGACAGGTGAATGTCTGAAGGCCACAAACAAGTTTCTTCATTGACTTCATTCGTAGCCTCCAAATACTGATTGCACTTGTTTCTTAATGTTATTTGAATAGGCTGCTACTGACTTTAGGTTCTGTGATTCAGCCACTAGAGAACGGCTCTTAGTGGAAGATGCTGCTTCCCTCTCTTGATTCCATCAGCTGCTCTGCAATTCTGGTTATTAGTCACAGGCAGGAGGACATTCTTCCTGATGCTAATCCATGTTTTATTTAAAAAGCATTGCAGTTCAGTTAACTTTTTTGAGCATTTATGGTGCTGAACCACATGCTTGTTTGTGGTTGCTGAGGGAGTTATGGATGTCACAAGGCATCTGAGAATATGATAAATGAAGCTCTTTCCCTCCTTATACTTTCCAGGTTCTGAAATGTTTGAGAAACATGCGCGAGAATCAGCTTCTGTCACTGATACTAGGTCAGAGTGTGGAGCTTTTGCAGGAAAGCACGTGCACTTGCTGATCAGACCCTGGATCAGGCTGCCTACAATCCGGTAGCATCAGCTTCCCCTCAAAGCTGGTCTTCCCGGGGAGAAGGAAGCAAAGGCAAGCTCCCTGCAGGAAGCTTACTCCCCAAAGCAAAATGAAGGAAGGGTCTGAGCAGTTTATTTTTAGCTCTCTGAGCAGTCAGATCAAGGAGCTTAGAACCAACACTTATGTAAATTCACTTCTGTATTTTACAACTGTGATCAGTTGGAAATGATGTATACTTGATCAACAATGGCCATGAAATTAATAAGCTTTTAAAAATAAAACTGTTTCTCATGGCAAACAAATTTACTGCTCCATGTCACATTGATGCTTCCTTGGTGGAGAAAAAGTGGTCTTTCTTTTCATAACCAATTATAAGTGCTTGTCTACTTTCAGTGGGGTTCTATACCAGTGAAATCATTTGGTATGGGTACGGTCCTGTGGCCCCACCAAGTCTCATGTAATCATGATGTGGATGTGGCCGAGTCTGGTATTCATGATTGGTTTGTTGTCTAGCACCGGGATTGGCGATGTGAGTGCTGCACCTGCCCAGGGGTGGAGCCAACATACAGTGTAAGGGTGAGAGGAAGGCCTGTTTTACCTTTTCTTGCCGGTTCGCCTTGCTGTTTGAAGCGGCTGCCATGAATGGCTGATCCGCCTGTGACCCACACTGCCTTAGAGTCAACTAAGTATGGGCTGAAACCCCCAAGTTCTGTAAGAAATAAACCTTTCCTTTCCTAGTTTTGGGCATCAGGTATTCTGTCTCAGCAACAAGAAAAAAGTAACCAAGTCACCATTGGAAGTCACAAAAGCTGTAAGTGGAAACTGCATTAATTTAGTCACAGACTATCCATGTGAAGAGTAGACTAGGATAAGTATCTCTTGCCTAGGAGAAGCTCAAAGTATGATAGGCAAACAGGTAAAGGAGAAACCACTTTATACTAAAGACATGGGACTTGAAATATGGATGTAAGCTTTGTCAAGTAGTGTAAAACCAGAGTATTGTCTACAATGTTATTATGAGAAAAAGAATAAAATTAGACTATTGAGAGATTTGTTCATGTATTTAGCAACAATTTATTGAGCATTTGTTTTTCTGGGAAAGAAACATTAAGCAAAATGTTAAAAATCTATACTCTCATGATATGTGCATTTTGTTGGGGAGGCATGGACAATATTTAAACATCCACGAATGAATGGATGCAGAAAATGTGTTTTTTCATATAGTGCAGTACTACTGTGCCATAAAAATAAACGAGTCATTTGTAGGAAACTTCTGGATGTACCTTGAAATCATAATGTTACGTGAAATAGATCAGACACATAAATTTAAGCATTGCATGTTTTCTCTTATAAGAGAAACCAAAATCACAAATAAAGAGCAAAATAAAATATAGATCATGGGGAGATAGATCTTCCTCAAATGGAAAGGGATCAAAAGATGGTGGGAGAGGAGAGGGAGAGGAGGGAAAAGGGATGTAAAAAGAAATTAAGATGTGTTAGGTACATGTACTAACTCCACACAAGGAATGTAAACATTACTGCAAGCATGAGCTAATAAAAAAATGAATAGATAAACGTCAGGCCATGCTAAGGGGGGAAAAAAGCAAGTTTAGAGAACAGAGAATACTGGGAATGGTATGCAGGTTTTCATAGGATAGTCTAGGAAAGTTTCTCTAAAGATCTGCATGATGGGAGGGATTGCACCATGAAGTTATCTGGAGAAAAACTTTTACAGGAACAATTATGATATTAGGTTGGCTAGAGAAAAATGGATGAGTGTCATGAATATGACACAAGATTTTTTTCTTTAGTCAATGGACCTTTGAAGGGTTTGCATGGTGTCACTCCTCTAAGTAGACATGTAGTCTTTTTTCCTTCCTAAAATAAAGATAGCAGAGTAACAGTATAACAGATAGCCTGGAGTATTACAAAAGCAGAGATAGGGAGGTATGTAATGGAAGTTGTCTGAGCATGATTTCATGTGAATCTGAAGTAGGGCAGTGATCCTAGAAATGGGGAATGAACATAAGCAGCATTTCATTCAGAGTGCGTGTTCTACTGATGAGAAGCTAAGAAGACCACCCAGACTCATGGAGTTCAGTAGCTGTAACCAGAATCCACACACTAAGTTCTTCTGGGTGTGACAGGGCACCAGGGAGGGATGAGAGTGCTCATTTCACCCCACTTTCTCAAGCACACACTGTTACCATAAACAAAGTGGAAGCTTGGCCAATTTGAGATGAAAGTGGTACTGTGTAATGATTGATCCATTGTGTCAACTTGAGAAGTTTAGAAGCTTAACTAAGTGACTCAGCAGTTCTACATCATAGGGTATAGAGGACTTGCCATAGGGTGGCTATTCTTGCCCTAGGTTATTGTATCGGTTGATTCATTGTGTCAACTTGAGAAGTTTAAAAGTTTAACTAAGCAACTCAGCAGGGGGCCAGGGTCCTCACTTTGTAAACATCCTGAGCCTGTGCAAGAGCAGGAAGATGGCTTGAGTGCTACACTCACCCTAGGGCGGGTAACCCACATACAATATAGGAGAGGAGAGGTTTGCTCCTCTCCTTTTGCTCTTGTTGCTTTTGTTGTCTTCCACCACCATGAACTGTTGCCCCTCTGTCATGCTGTCCAGCCTTGGAGCCAGCTGATTATGGACCAAAACCTCCACCAACCATGAACTAAATAAACCTGTCCCTCTTTAATTTGGGTGTGGAGTATTTTGTCTCAGCAGTGAGAGAAAAATAACTAAGATACACTGTTTCCTTTCTTTGCTTGCATGTGTTAAATTACTTACTTCTTCATGTTATATGTACTTTATTGCAGTGAACTATCATTGGCTATCAACCTAGCAAACTGATTTTGTTTATTTATTTATTTATTTTGGTACTGGGGATTGAACTCACGACCTCGCACCTGCCAGGCAGGTGCTTACGCCACTGAGTTAAATCCACAGCACAAACTGATTTTATTAAAAAAAAAAAAACAAAAAAACAAAAGTAGAAACCAGGGCAGTGCTTAATACCCATAGCTAGAATTGTTCTGAGGATGTAAAGTTAGTCTAAGATTCAACTAGTTTTCAAATGATTCACTGAGACCCTGATTTACTCTCTAATTAGTTTCTTTCAAATAATTTGAAGGCTATGAAATTCAAATTAAATAGGTTCACCATGGCTTATTATTTCCAGTAAAGATGAATATGCACTGAATACATTTTCCAGTGGTCGCTAAGTATCAGGCACTGGCCTGAGTAGTTAGTTAACACAGTGCTCACTTATAAGGAATTGGCACCTTAATACAGGCATTTGTGGAAAATGTAGTATGTTTTTGCACTTTCGTGGGTAAAGAGCGCACATCTTTTGTCTTCTCTCTAAGATGATTCTGTTTCAAAAAAAGTGTAAAAACTATTGTCTGAAGAAGAAGTAGATATATGAGTATTTTTAAAACATGCTATGAAAGTGGAAAAGCAGGATTAGGAAAAGGACATTCATTCTGGGTACCTTATGGTGGTTGTTATGGTTTATACATCATGTCAACTTGAGCAGTGTAGAAGCTTAATTAAGTAACTCAGCAGCTCTACAACCTGGGGTGTACAGCACAAGCAGTTACCTGTTCATTGTGTCAATTTGAGAAGGTCAGAAATTAAACTGAGAGACTCAGCAGGGAGCCAGGGCTCTTACTTTGTAAATATCCTCATTCTGTGCAAAGGAAGGCAAGGAGACACCCACCCTGGAGGTGAGGAGGTGTCCTGTGTACAATAGAGAGGAGAAAAAGAGGCTTTCTCTTGTCCCCTTTTTGGCTCTCGCTGCTTTTGCTTGGCTGCTGCCTTGAAGTGTTGCCCCTGTGCCATGCCACCCTGCCTTGGAGCCAGCTGATTATGGATTGAGACCTCCACAAACTGTAACATAAACAAACCTTTCCTTCCCTAATTTTGGGTGTCAGGTGTCAGCAAGGAGAGAAAGTAACCAAAACAGGAAAGATTAGCAAAGCTTCCGGAAAAAGTCTTATATGAACTAATCTAGAGAAAACAGGTATTCACCTGGTGACTTTAGCACAGAAAGAACAAAAGAACAGGATGTGCTGGGCCTTGAATTCAGAGAGCACACAGCAGAATGGTTGTGTTGCACAGGATTCATTTAAGGGAAGTATTCTTGTGGGAGAGGAAGGTTGCAGCTGAGGGAGGTAAGAGGATGAGATTGAGAAGTAGGGGCAGACTGGGAGTGGCAAGATTTGCTACATGTTTTTGGTTTTATCCGTAGAGCAATGGGAAGCCATGGAAAGATTTTTAGCAGGACAGCAGAAGGAAATTAGCCTCACCTTTTGATTTTAGGGAGAGGAAGAGGTTAGGGTGCTATAATCTAGAAAAGAAATGACAGTTTCTTGAATGAATGCAGTGTGAGAGGATAGAGAAAGTGGTGGAATCTGAGAGACATAAAGATGATAAAACCAAGATGACCCTGACCGTGTGTGGGGTGAGAAGATGGAGGGTCCAATGATGGCTAAGAGCAGAGTGTGTCATTTATTGAACACTAGAAGAAGAAGTAAGTCTCTTAAGGGAGAAGTTGTCTATTTCTCATCAGACATGTATAATTAACAGATGGTAGGAATCTCATAAATCCATAGTTTTGAAGAATTGAAATAAAACGAAGTTTCAGGATAGATAGTAGGGATTGTTACACTTTGAGACCATACTTGTTTTCCCTCAATCTATCATATAGATTGATAAAAACTGAAAAAGGGAGGCAGTATGTTATGTAGCTGTTGGGAATCTTGGCCTTTCACAGCTGGTCATGGAAGCCATCTCTTTTTAATGCATGCTCTTTCCTTGAGACAAATACACAGAGAAGTGCAACATGAGCTGTAGTCACTGTGCAGAGATGCCTGGAGGCTGCACTTGGTTTGGGACCAGGTGGTTCCCAATCCTACGTGGACACAGGATAACCAGGAGGAGCTTTTAGATTGGGCACATGAGTGTAACACTTGAATCCTGAAAAATTAGTTCTATAGTTTGGATGCGGTTTGCCCCTAAAAGTTCATGTGTTAGAAACTTGATTCGTAGTGGAGCAATTTTAAGAGGTAATGGAACCTTTAAGAGGTGGGGCTTAGTAGGAGGTAGTTGGGTCATTGGAGGCCCTGACCTCGGAAAGGATTCATGCTGATTCCAGAGTTAGTTCTTGTAAAAGTGGATTGTTATAGGAGAGTGAACTTGACGTCTGGGTCTCTGACTTCTTGTCTTGCAGTGTGATCATTCTGACTGGCGTGTGCTCCTGCCCCTGTGGTACCATCGGCCATGAGGCTTTCAGCAGAGTTGGGCAGAAGCTGGCACCATGTTCTTGAGTATCCAGGATTGTGGGATGAATAAGCTTCTTTTCTTCATAAGTTACTTAGCCTTAGGTCTTTTGTTACAGCAACAGAAAACAGTTACATATATCTTTTAGATATTTAGTCTTGTGCTATTTTGAACACTGATATGTAAATGTGAATTCTAGTTGACCTTCGAACATAGTGATTGACTTATATGTGCTAGAAAGTAATTCACAGAGACACAAAACAGATCAAGTGATTGCTTGGCAATGACACAGGTGAGGATGCAAGGAAGGAAGAAGAGAGATTACAGATGCCCAGAAGGAGATGTTTGGGGTGATGACAGTGTTCACTTCTTTAGTCATGGTGATGGTTTTATATGTGTGAGTGTGTGTGTGTGTGTGTGTGTATTGGTGGGTGTATATGTGTGTATGTATCCAAATTTATTGTATAAACATATGCAGTTTATTATGCATAAATAGTTCTGTAGTGACACCTGAAAAAAATTTTCTGGAACTCATAATCCAACCACTGAAATTATTTTCAGAATCAGTTTACAAACAGTATACTAGAATTAATCTCATTAGTTTTAGTTACACCTTTAGCAATTTTTATTTATTTTTATTTTTATTATTATTACTATTTTTTATTTACAAAGAAACTACAAAAAAGAAAACAATAAAACAGGCAAACAGGTTTAGCAAGTTCATGGTACAAAGTCACAAAGCCATCTACAGAAATCTAGTGTTGGCCTATACAAGCAATGAACAATTCAAAAGTAAAATTGTAAAGGCACAAGTTGCAACATCACAAAAAAGCTCAAAGGAACCTTACTGTATAAATCTACCAAAGCACATTCATTATCTGTATCCTAAAAACTATAAAAACTGATCAAAAGTACTCAAATACAACCTAAATAAGTGAAGACTATATATGTGAATTGGACAAATATCAAAACATTTATTCTCCCTAAACTTATCTATAGATTCACCTCAATATCTATCACAATCTCAGTGAATTCTTTTGTTTTCTTTATCTTAACTTTTTTAATATACATATACTTAAACATATACATAGTTTTTCCTTCAGTTCGTCACACAAGTGCAGTGATACAATACTTACATGTCTGTAATTTATTTATTTCACTGATAAGTATATCCTCAAGGCGCATCCATTTAAGTATGAAGGTGTTGAGTTTATCGTTCTTTATAGCTGAGTTGTATTCCATTACATAGAAATACCACATCTTTTTTGTCCATTCCTCAGTTGATGGGCATTTAGGTTGTTTCCAAGATCTGGCTATTTTGAACTGCACTGCTACTTTAGCAATTTTTAAAAACAGAAACAATTTTACATGATTTAAGGCTATCTCTAAATCATCACAACTGATTTCAAATAACAGCCATTTTCAAAAATCAAATGCATCTTCAAAAAGCTAATATTTCTTGCCACAAAGAAACACTCATAAAAGGTTCTTATAGGAATTAATTGCTTAGTTAGGAAGGAGCCTGGTGAATTTAATAAGAATGGCTTAGATTTATTTTCGAATTAGTGCTTTGGTGGGAGGGCATAAAGGTTGATCAGTGCGATAGAGGGATCCTGTGGTTACATCACCAACTCCTTTTTTCCTCCCCTAGGTAAAAAAATCCCTGAAATTTAAAGGCCCAGTTCAATTTCAGAGCAGGGTATGTCCTGCTGTATACATAACTTATTAATATGTAGATGTTTTATGTTAATTTAAAGCCTTTGTGTTGCATGATTATTTTTCCCCTGCAGGTTTTTTTATGAAGCTGTAGCCAAGACTCCATTCTGAGCTCCATCATTGTGCCATAACTCTGTCACTCCGTGGCTGCAGTTGAGTAGGATGAATAATTATGTGAGCAGCATGACTTTCTGACGAACAAATTAAGCCCAATATTTATTAGTAATAACTGCTTTCCCTTACAGTGGATAATGAAAAACTGCAGGGTGGATTCATGTTGTGCTTCCTGGATGATGGATGTGGCATGAGCCCTGGTAAGTTCATTATCTAGATACTTAACTGGCTGTTAAATGAAACAGTCTGAAGATTCATAAAATAAATAAAAATAAATTGAGCTATCCAAAAACAGGTATGGAGCTGATAGGAAAATAAACCTATCGTTTATTGTTGAAGTTTTTAGCTGTAAGTTTTCCAGCTGGTGGAGTAAATTCATTGCAATCATCTGAAGTTTAGATTCTAAATGGAGACAAAAAGTGAATGTAAATAAATATTGTCAGAAAAAGAGTGACAGACAAATGGTACTGATTGTTGGAAAAAAACTTCTGGGAAAGAATGGAATACGAACAGTGACCAGATGCCATCTGAGACTATTTTCAGTTCATCTTTCAACTGTTGCTTGCAAGAGCCCCAAGGTCATTCCAAGTACCTTCTGGTTATTTTAAATTTTCTACATTACCTTGAGGTATAGGTTACCTCTTGTGGTTTTTGGCAATTTTGCCCTTTCTTTGCAGGTTCAAACATCTTTGTTTCAAATGAATGTTCCCCCCATGACAAATAGATCTATATTACATGACTTTATTTACTTAAATTTAGTACAAAGCCAGTATATAACAGCAACACAGTTCTAATGTGCATCATCTTCTGATGAGGGCTTTAAGTTGTTTTAGATAGCATATCCTTTTGGTTTTCTTTCTTTCTTTTCTTTTCCTTTTTTTTTTTTGTCTTTTTGAGACAGAGTCTCACTGTGCAGTTCAGGTTGGCCTTAAACTGACTTTGTAGCCCAGGCTGGCCTCGAACTCACAGCAATGCCTCTGCCTCAGCCTCCCGAGTGCCGGGATTACAGACATGCAACACCACACCTGGTTAGATAATATATTCCTTAATTCTTACAACATTTTATGTTGCACAAGTTAGAATTTTGACCACTGTGCTTCAAAAACATTGAAGGAGCTGTTACAGTCAGCATTTGCAAAGAAAACAATTTAATACAGGACACATAATGTATAGAATTATTTTATAAGTTACCAAAGAGTCAAATGCAAAAGAAGTGCAGGAAATCTGTCCACACAATAAAGACCCAAAGAATTCAGCTGAGAACCTGGGTCCTATGGCAGTGTCCTCCTTAAGTCCAGCTGAAGGCCTGGAGCCCACGACAATGTCTCATGCAAGTCTGTTTCATGGATCTGTGCTGGGAAAGCTCAAAGGTCAGCAGGGGAAACTAGAACGTCTGTGCCAGTGGTATGAAGGACATGTGCCAGCAGGCTAAAAGATCTGCACTAGAGCTAGGAAGTGATACTCAAAGTAAGGACCAGAACTCCCTCAAAAAGTACCACAGCCATCCTCAGCAACAGCAAGGTCCTGAGCTCCTTCACTGATGAGAACAGCCAAGTTTATATCAGGAAAGCCAGCATGACATGCTTCTCTAGGAGAACTAACAGCACCAGGCAAACCAACAACACTACTTTTTCCTCTCCAGTGCTCCTATTTGTGTTGTTGGCAACAGTTCTCAGGTGGGCCATCCATACTCAGCACCATGCTGGTTCAGGTCAGCTGTGTGTTGCAAGTTGCCCACCAGTTGTCAGTCCACCACAGGGGCTCAGGCACTATAGAAATGTTCTTGTTGGTTGCTTATCTGGGGAATGGGTGGTCATTAGTGCCAGTGTAGGCTGAGAATGCAAATTTAAGTAGTTATCTACTTCTAGTTCTATATTTGCCCCTTGGTCTGAATAGTCAAAGAATGTTTATAAACAAGTTTAGAAAATGGTTGCATAGTATCCCATCCAGTTTATGTTCTGACTTTCTCTAGATGATTCTGATTTTTTTCCAGGTCATTTTGATTAACTTTTTGATTCTTTAGTGTTTAAATATGAGAAGATAAAGAGGTTGTAAGAAAATCCAGACTGAAGCAATAGTCTCATTTTTGCTTCTATCCCAAATGTTAAGTTCATATTCCTGAATTTTAAAATAAATGGCAGCCTATACATGATAGTATCTAAAGGAATTCCTTTAAAAAGGCAAATGTATAATTATTATGTACTGCAAACATGCACAAATAAAAATATTAACTAAAAAAAAGAAGTGAATTTTTCTGTTGGTCATGAACAAGCAGAATGAGAAGAAACCCCTAAATATTCAAGCTTTCAGAAGGGACTCGCATCTTAGTTGATACACAGAAGGCCCCTGATTTAGCACGGTTGAAGTTAAAATGTGTTGATTTATTTCATGGCACCAAAGCAGTACGCATCCAGTAGGAACTCTGTATTTTGTTCTTGGGCTAACAGTGAGTGTGAGGACACCCTTTTGCCATGCTGGGTCTCAGCAGCAACCTTCCTGCTGCCAGGCAGCCATGTGATCATGAGGGGACAGCCGCAACGCACAGTGCACACTGTCTTAACTGAAGTTTGGTAGTTAGGGTATTAAATGTATTTTCAAGTTCTGATCTTTTCAATTTATGACAGTTCATTAGGATACATAAAACTCTATCAGAAACTGAGGGACAGCTGATGTAGAATAATCTGTAGTGTTGAGAGAGTGATTTGAAGAATTATAGTCATTACTGTATATGAATTGTGTGAACTGACAGGCTTCCCTGTGCTGTTTCCATCCATGTGTACATTGTGTGTTTATCATGGTCACCTTTCCTTCCCTTGTCTTTACATCTCTTCCTTCCTCTCTCTTCCAACCCCCTTTGCCTTCCTTAATAGGATCTCTCCACTTCCAGGTATTGTGATCTCATCTACTTCCTTCTCCTTTTCCTCCTCTCCACCTTCTGCCTTCTTCCTCCTCCTCCTCACCTTCCCGCCTCCTCCTCTTCCTATTCCTCCCTGTCTTTTCAATATTTGAGAGAAAAACATGCAATGCTTATCTTTCTGAGTCAGGTTTATTTTGCTTAATATGATCATCTCCATTCCATCCATTTTCCTGCAAAAGGTATAATTTCATTCTTATTTATGACTGAATAATACTCCAGAGTGTATGTATATCCTATTTGCTTCATCCCTTTATCTGCTGATAGACATCTAAACTGTCTGATTACATATTTTGGCTATTATGAATAATGCTGCAATAAACATACTTATGAAGGTATATGTTCTGTATCCTGGCTTCCTTTCTTTCAGATAAATTACTCAGGCATAGCTGGATTGTTCTACTTTCAGTATTTTGAGGAACTGCCATACTGATTTCCCTAGAGGCTGGATGAATTTACATTCCCATCAACACTGCAAAAAGAGTGTTTTTCTCCACATGCTTTCCAGCATTTGCTTTGTTTTGTTTTGATAATACTTTATCTTGGGTGAGATAGAATCTCAATGTAATTTTGATTTGCATTTCTCTAATGGCTACAGATGTTATTTTTTCATATATTTATTGGCAATTCTATATGAACATTAGAAATCAAGTAGAGTTAGAAGGAAATGTCTATTTTAGAGGACTGAAAATAGGATTTTTCTGCTTGTCTAAACTAAGACTTATCTTGACCGAGAGATGATGTTGACAGGAATTTCCAAACTCTTGTGTTTTCCCTCCAGTCTTCCCCACCACAAGAATCTTTGTAAAATGTAAGTTATCCTTATCATTATTCTATTGGAAACCCTCATTGATTTTCTACTGCTGAAGAGTAAAATTTGTACTCCTCAACTTCCCTCCCAAGATCTTGGAGTGTTCATTTCTATTCATCTTTTCTTGGCCTTTTCTCATACTGCTCACTCCCCGCTTCTCATGTTCTAGCTGCACCTGGTTGGACCTCAGTCATCTGAATCTCATCTCAGATATCAAGCTTCTGAAAGTGGTCTTTCCTGATGGTTCTAATTGCAGGTCACACTCCTGTTAGTTCATTACTACATCATCCTGGTTTGGCTTCTTTTACTCAATCCTCTTGGATCTTACTTGTCTGTCTTTTAATTTGCTTCTCGTACAGCAACATAATACAGATCATAATATCTTCCTTTCAGGGTTGTTGTAAAAATGAATTAGGCAGTACAGTGCATGGAACATGTAAAACACACAGAAGTTCCTAGTATGTGATAATCAGTCAATAAATGGTGGCTAATATTGTCAGCCTGGATACCCTCAAGGCTTGGACCTTGTGATCAAATGCCCAGTTTTATAAGATTAACAGGGTGTTTGGTGGCCTTCACACATCTCATACCAAGTGCCACTGACCTGTGTATAACATGTCCGTACATAGGCTTAGATGGGATCTTCAGAACAGTTCTGAAGCCTGTATTCAGGTAGGCTACAAAGAAGAAGATTCTTGGTTCTGGAGATCACTTATATTCTAAAATCCAGAGGGTTCCTGTCTAGAGTTCTGAAACACTCTAGAAAGATCAGGAGAATGAGTCTGAAAGTCTGAATGAATTAATCATTTTTCCTTGGTCAGGTCAGAGCAGAAACTGTTCTGTCCTCCTTAGTCTTATATGTTCCCAGACAAGAGTCAAATTTAAAATAAAATACTAGTGATACAAATCATTATAATACTTATAATCTGTTTACACTTATCAAGTGCCAAGTATTTTGTTCAGGTATTCACAAATTTCATTTGTTTTCATTTATCTTCATCAACAAATTTGTGATGCATTAACATTTTCCTTTTAGACAAGGAAATTGAGGCTCAGAGTTTTTTTTTAATTTCTTTGATTTTTTAAAAAATTTTGTTTTAAAGAGAATAAAACAAAACAATAAAACAAACCAAAACAAAACAATGAAAACAGTATTGGATTACAAAAACAAGAGAGTTGGAAATTCTCAGTAGTTACTGTGTTGCATATTGTTATCCTCTCACTAGATGCTCAGACTACCAGCTTTAGGCTTGCAAAGTCATTTCAACTATAGAAACATTAAATTGTTTCTTTACTTTAGTTGCTATCATTTCAGCCTGTGTTCCTCGAAATCAGCCAGTTGCTTGGCAGGGTGTGGGGTTTCCCTCTCTCCCAGCCCATGTGCTGGCTGGCTCATGGGACCATGGGGCTTTGCACCTTGCCTCTCTCCTGACCAGCATGCCTGCCTGTGGCTCACGGGAGGGTGCAGCTAGGCTTTTTGGTTCTCCAAGGCTCAGAGTTGGTTTTTTGTTTGTTTGTTTGTTTGTTTTTTAAGAGAATAAAAGCAGACCAAACCAAACAGTATAAAGCTAATCAGATCAGAACAATGAAAATGATACAGGACTTCAAAACAAGATAATAGGAAATCAACAATGGTTACTGTAATGTCTCTTGTTTCTTCAAAATAGCCATCCATACCGTCAGACATAATAAAATCAAACAAAACAGAATAAAACCAATCAAAATAAAAGAATGAAAGCATTACAGAACTTCAAAACCAGATAATAGGAAATCAGTGATGGCTACCATTATATATCCCATTAGCTTCAAAGCAGCTGCCCATGCCACCAGACACAGTAAAATCAAACAGAACAAGGCACAATAAAACCAAACCTAACAAAACTATGAAAACAATACAGGAATTCAAAACAAGATAATAGAAAATTAACAGTGGTTACCACCTTCCCTGTTTAGATATTTCCTCCCTATCACTTTCATAGTATCTATTGTACATTTTGGATCCCACTAACTCCTTCAGTTTTTTATGCTAAAAGGTAACATGATGCTCACCCATAAAAGTTCAAACCATTTCACTCATGAGCATGATCTCAAATTGCATCCATTTACCTACAAGAGCCTCAAGATTATCCTTCTTTATAGCTGAGTAGCTTTCAGTTGTATAAAAATACTGTATCTTTCTTAACCATACTGCAGTTAATGGGCAAGCTACTCCTGCTTTTTTCTGGTCTCTCATTGCATGAAACATTATTTTCTCTCTTTTGGCTTTTGGCCTATGAGTTTCTTTTGAGTTAGATGTGTTTCTTGTTTATTGCATATTGATGGGTCTTGTTTCTTGATCCACTGTCCCTGTGTGTCGTTTTATGGTGAATTGAGGCCATCTACATTAATGGTTACAACTGGCATGCATTGGCTTATGTCTGTCATGCTATCCTCCTACTGTTGCCCCCCTCCACTTTTCCTCTTTATTCAGTTGCCTGCCCTGTTTAGCCATCTCCCTCTGCTGCTCTTCTTGGGACCGTGGTCATCTTTATCTCTCTCTAAAATACCCATCACTCCCTTTGTAGTTGGTTTGGTGGCAATGAATTCCTTCAGTGGTTCTTTATCATGGAAATATCTTATTTTTCCATCAATTTTGAAAGATAGTTCTGCAGGGTACATCAGTCTGGGTTGGAAGTTGTTTTCTTTCAGGATTTGAAACACTTCACTCAAAGCTCTTCTTGACTTGATGGTTTGTGTTGAGAAGTCTGTCATTCTGATGAGTTTTTCTCTATAGGTGATCTGTTTCTTTTCTCTAGCAGCCTTTAATACTCTGTTCTTGTGCTGAATTTCTGGAATCTTGATTATTGTATATCTGGGTGTAGATTTATTTTGGTTATGGCTAGTTGGAGCCTCGCTTATTTGTATGTCAGATCCTTTACCCATGTATGGGAAGTTTTCTGCTATCACTTCTGTAAATAGTCTTTTTATGTCATTTGCATTGGCCTCCACTTTTTTGCTGCCACCTATGATGACTCTTAAATTATTTTTCTTTGTATAATGTTGCAGCTGTTGAAGTTATATCCTGATTCCTTGTTATTTTTAAGAAATCTTTTCTTTCATGATCACTAGCTGCAATCCTGTTTTCAAGGTCTGAAAGTCTATCTTGAGTCTCTTTCAAGTGGTTTTGCCAGATTTTGATGGAGTTTTTAATTTCCTGGATATCTCTTTGAATCTGTTTCATACATTGTAATTCCTTCCTCATTCAAGGTTTCCATCATTTTCTTGCATTCCTCTTTTTTATCTATGTCTTCTTTAGTTATGCTCAGCAATTCTTTCATTATGTTTGTGATTTCTTCTTTTACATGAGATTTTCTTTTTTTTAATTTTATTTTAAAGAGAAAAAAACCCCAGAAAGATCTATAAGCAACAGACCTAAAAAACAAGAACAAAAGCAACAATAGCTGTATAGGATTTCAAAACAAGATGGTAGGAATTTAACAATGGTTGTTATACATGCATGTTAACATGTTATACATGTTAACAGTGCATATTGTTATCTTTAAAATAGTTGCTCAGGTTACCAGGTACAGGAATAAAACAAAACAGTAAAATGGAGCAAGATATTAGATTTCAAAAACGAGACAGAAGGAACTCCCCCCCACAGTTTCCACAATGCACACTGCCATCCTCCAAACAGATGCCCAGACCACCAGCCCCAGGTCAGCACAGTCAATCAAACAATACAAGCATCAAGCTATTCCTCTCACCTCGGTTGCTATCATCTCACCTTGAGTCCTCTGAATCAACCAGTTGCTTACCAGTGGGGGTGGGGGTGATGCTCTTCCAGCTTCCCAGCCTGTGCATTGGCTAGCTCAGGGGAAGGCATGCTTTGTCTTGTTGCTGAGTCTCCTGCCAGTTCCCATGTCAGATCCTGGCTCACAGGAAGGCATACTTTGTCTTCTTGTGGAGTCTCCTCCCAGTCCCCATGGTGGAGACAGGCTCATGGGCTGAGATTTTATTTCTGATTTGATTACTTTTACAACCTCACAAAGTTGTTTCTTTACTTCAGTTGCTATCCTTTTAGAGATTTTGGGTGTGTGACTTCCACTTTCTTCCATGTCTATATCTCCCAGATGTGTTCTGTGTGGGCTGGAGGTCTGAGATTGCCTTTTGCTCCTTCATCTTGACATTTTCCTGGGTTCCTACCAACAAGCTGATTGCCAGGTCCCAGGCATTTCTCATGTTGGCTGCCCCTCCACAATGTAGGGAACTAGGTCAGGCGCCTGGGTTTCTCTGAACCCAGGTTCCCAGGGAGGCAGTGGGGCATGGGTCGAGATTCTACCCTGAAGCTTCCCTGATGACCATGGGTGTGCGGTGGCAGACCTGATTCTTCTCTTAACCTGCGTGGCTACACCAGGATTCCCCTGATGGTGACAGGCACACAGATGCATGTTTGTCTGATTTTCCTGGCCCACACTGGCTGCCCATGGGAAGAGGGCATCTCCAATGGTGGCCTTTGGGTGCATGGGGCATATTTGGCTGTTTCTCCCTGCCTGCACTGGTTACCTGAGGAAAGCAAGCTTCCCAGTGGCAGCATACATGCAGGAGAAGGTCTGGCTGTTTTTCCCATCCATGCTGGCTGCCCACAGGAGGCAAACCTTCCAATCAAGGCTCAGAGTTTTAAACTCTGTCTAGAGTCATGTGATTAAGTCTGTTCCAGTTCCATCTGTGTCACACCATTAAGATTCTTGCCAGAAACTGTGCATCCTGTTATGAATCCTTGTGTCTGGATTGGCCCAGGAGGTATGAGTTTGTCCAAATGCCCCAAGATACCTGGTAAGATCTCTCTTCCTAACCACCTTGAATGTCATTGTCAATTACAGAAGAAGCTTCAGCCATAATTAACTTTGGAACACACAAAAAACACTTACCCACCTTGAAGTTCATTGGGCAATATGGCAATGGTCTTAAAAGGTGAGCATTTTTCCCCTTAATGCATATGTTACTGATACTGAAAACAGTATTAAAGGCAGAATTGTACAGAATGAAGCAAACTATAAAACTTAAAAACAGTGTAAACTTTTGGAGAGGTTCTACCTTGTTTTGGAATCTCCATACCCATAATTGTCTTGATTTATGCAACATTTTAAAAATTGATTATCACATATAGTTAAGGGGACTCTTCTTGCAGGCATTCCTGAAGTGGTACCTCTGGAGATTATTTAGACTTCATTGTGTCTGTATGTTCAGTTGGATTTCTAAGCAGGCTGTAGCCTAAGTGTTGTGTCTACAGCTTTTCCCAGTTTGCCTCAATGAGAGGTGAGGGCCTGAGGTTCCCCTGTGTGTCTCCACAAGGGTCCAGTAATTGTTTTTCTGAGCCATGAATGGAACCTCATCCCAGTAGCTGTGTCTCAAGCAAGAGTGAGGCTGGATTCATTCCACTTCTCCAGTGCTACTTTGAGAAATAGAATAACGATTGTGACCTCTCGGAGATAGGTCAGTAAGACAGGTTGTTGAGAAGAACAGTCCATTAGAGTGCATCTGGCCATGCCACCTTCTTTTTTTTATTTCTAACATTGAGGTGTAAATCGTTATGTTCTTCATTTTTGATGTAGTGGGTCCATGAGGATTGGAAAAGACTTTATTCTTTTTACAAAGAAAGAAGAAACAATGACCTGCGTGCTTCTTTCTCAGACCTTCTGTGAAGGAGAAGGTCTGAGTGAGGTAAGATTTGAGGGAGTCCTTCAGCTCCCATGGCAACAGTGTTGCCTCCTTCATCCTCTCAGGAGTTGAAATTTGTTGTAACTTCTTTCTGTAGGATTTAGGAATTTAGAGGCAAGCGTGAGAAATGGAGAGAAGGTATCTATTCACTCTGGGGTTCATCAGAGGCAGACACTACCTATCGATTGCAGTGCCGAGGATCAAATCTAGGGCTTCAGGCATGCTAAACAAGAGCAGCACCACAGAGCTCCAACCGCAGCCCCTGGAGGCCTCTCTTGAGGATGTTACTTTTATTCTACATGTACCGAGATCTTCCAAGAAACTTTTATTATTCTCTCAGTGATCCTTTTTCTAAGATACCTAGTTCTTGCTTCATGCATACCGTATTTTCTCATAACAGCTCTGCAGGTTGTTAACAATGACTTTTTTCTCTTTGACATTTTCATATTGCTTGTATGGTTTCTATTTTCACTGAATTGTTTTATTTATTTTTGTTTATATGATTTCTATTTACCATGTCAGATGTTTTTCTTAGGTGACTCTTAGTCCAAAGCACTTTTATTAGTGCAATAATATGTTGATTGGAAATCCCAAGAGTGTGGGATTGGCAACTCTGAGTATACCAATTAAGTGATCCAACAATCTAACTGGGCTTTTTGGTTGGACAGAACTTAAATGTTATTTTCTTGAGGGCTTTCCTTCTGGACTGTTCAGATTTCCTACAGTCTTCTGCCCAAAGACCTAGCTGCCTGCATTTTTGGGAAGCAGATGAGAAAAGACATCTGGGGTTCTCAGCATTTGATATATACACTTGCACTCCATCCCTCTAATGTCATTAAGGTCCCCCTAATGACAGCGCCTGTAGGTCTTTAGGTCCAGAAACGCATTGTTCCACTCCTTTCAGAGAATAAACATCCAGGGTTTTGGGAGAGGAGGAGGATCTGTAGCCAGATGGGGATCTTGATGCTGCTTCTGGCACTACTGCCATCAATCTGAATTTTAAATCAGGCTGGCTTCTTTCTTTTCTGGCTGGGGGCCTTGTTATATTTCTTGGGATGCTGTCATCTACTTTTCAACTTTTAAAGTGCTGATAGTGTTGTTTTCTCTGCCATTCCACCCATCTTTCAAGAGGGAGCTGAAGTAGACTCCATCTGTCTCCACATTCCACAGTGGAGTACTTTAAAATAAAACCCTGCATATACATGTTTGTTGTCTGTCTGTCTTTATAAAATTAGAATACAATATGGGAGGCAAATGAGCTTTTAATTTTGTGTTTTATAATTTAGATGAAAAGAAGAATGGATTAGGATCTGACAAAAAGATGATGGTTTTTATGTATTTTATAATATGTTCACTTTTTGAAAATAGGTTGTGGTTCCGATGCCTTCATGGTTAACAAGAACCAAAGAATCTATCACAGATGATCCTCAAAAATTCTCAACAGAACTGTCCATAATTTATAAATACTCTCCATTTCAAAACGAAGCTGAATTATTGCAGCAGTTTGGTGTGATCTATGGAAAGTGCGGTAAGATCATAAAAACTCTAAAATTTTGTTGGAAATATTTGTATCAGTGTCTCCTGAAAGTGCTCTTTATATGTTTTCATATTTTTTGTATTAATAATCTCACATGGAGATAGTCATTCATTTTACCAGTATGAGCTTTTTTTTTTTTTTTTTTTTTTTTTAACCAGGGTTCAAACTCACAACCTCACACTTGCCAGGCAGGCGCCTACACCACTGAGCTAATAAATCCCTGGCCCTATATTTTGAGACAGGATCTCACTATGCAGTTTAGGGCAGCCTTGAACTCACTTTGTAGCCCAGGCTGGTCTTGCACTCACAACGTTCCTCCTGCCTCAGCCTCCAGAGTGCTGGGATTAAAGGCGTGCGCCACCACGCCTGGCTTCAATACGAGTATTAAGAGAATCCAAACATAAGTTACTATAAATCTTTGACACAGGAGAAAGTTTTGTGCTTACGCGAGTTGGGTGAAACCAAGTGAAAAGAGGATGATGCATGCTCTGACCACGATGACTTCCCACTTCCTGCACCGTGTAGCGGTGATAGGAGATGCTAATCGCAGCATCTGAGATTGTGTGATACCACCTGATAAGAGAGTTAGCAACTTATGCAGTAATAAATCTGTATTTCTGAGGCAGAGAATTAACAAATGTTTCTCAGTATTTCCCTCTCAGGTAAACAGGTTTTACCCCTTTTTTTCAGTTTCCGCCAACTTTTGCCTCAATGCAGAGTGTGCTGTGTTGACTGACTTTTGTCAGTCCGGGTGTTTCTCATATCTAGAAGCAAAAGAACTTTGCTTTAGAGAAAGCTGTGCGCACCTTGCTTCTTGTGACTTTGACTTATGTAATGCTTACAGTGACATTTTAAAGGGCTTGCTTCAGGCTTGACTTGCTTTACCTCCAAAATTTCTTCTCTGATGGGACATTTTGCTTAAAAAATGGTGTTTAAAGTCACTTATTTTTCTGTCATAGAGGGACAATAGTGGCAATTAAATTAGTATTTATTTTATTAACATATACATAATATTTTTAAAAGAGATTTATTGTAATCTTTTGGTTGACTTCTAGTTATAAAATATACAGATACTAATGAAGGTTTTCTTATTTCATGAGTACTTTTCCAAATGCTTTCTAAAAATGAAGTCAATTTAATTCTCAAGAATAAATCTATGTGGCAGGCCTTTCTTAAATTCTGTTGTGTAGGTTAGAAAAATTAGAGAGATCAGACAATTTTAGTGAGTCACTGTATTAATAAGTGGTTACACACAAATTAGACACAGGCATTTAGATTCCAAAGCCCATGTTCTTAGCCTCTCTACTGTTTTCCCTACAAAAAGTATAATTCGTTCTTTTAAAATTTTCAGGCAGTCCCATTTATCTTTATATCATAATCAAATTAGTAAATAATTTGAGGTCTTTTATTAACCATGCCTTAGATCAGGGGTCAGCAAACATGGCCACAGGTCTTTCTTGTTTTTATTAATAAAATTTTATTGGAACACAGTGACATGCATTCATTTATATATTCTCTGTGACTGCTTTATGTTACAGAGGCAAAGTTGAATCATGAGTAATTATGATAGACACCATATGGCCCACAGAGCCTAAAATATTTACTATCTGGCCTTTTGGAGGGAAAGTTTGCCAATACCAACCATGAAGTCTAGAAGCAAAATTTTTCATTTTTACGATTTTAAAATCTCATCGTTCTTCTTTATGCATTGATTTCAGTTCTACTGGTGAGAGATTTGCTGTAATACAAATTTGGCTCAGATTCCTAACAATTTCATGATGCAAATTATGAAAAGAGTGCCAGAGTTTGAAAGACTTATAATGGATAGCAATAAGAAACATCATATTATAAAAACTCAACACTCTTTGGTAGAGAGCGGAGTCTGCTGGAAGATATATATTTTGGAATATATCCAAGCATATTATTTACTGAGGTACAAAAGGAAATTTTATCTATAGCAGACTCAGTTTCATAGATGAGGTGATACACAGTGTGTAGCAGTTAGTGTGTTTAAGATACTGCCAAGTCAAACATCTACTTTTCTACCAGGTACTTTGCTGGTTATTTATAACTTGAAGCTTCTGCTTAGCGGAGAACCAGAGTTGGATGTTAAAACTGACAAGGAAGATATTCTGATGGCTGGGGCT
The DNA here is from genome assembly GCA_004363535.1 of Dasyprocta punctata. Lineage (NCBI taxonomy): Eukaryota > Metazoa > Chordata > Mammalia > Rodentia > Dasyproctidae > Dasyprocta > Dasyprocta punctata. The sequence continues at coordinate 74,482 of RJWM01005539.1, forward strand.
CATGAAGGGTGAGTAATGCGTGTGTTTGAAGACTGCCCTTATGTAATGGCAGTGGGCTGGAGCAGGAGCCCTTCATCTTGGCTTCCAGGTCTGAGGACCCCGGGCCTTCCCACTTGGACAGTTCATCTTCCACCAGTTACAGAAGGAAGTTCAGTTATGTCCGTGTTTCCATGTCGAAGCCTCAGAGTGATCTGGGAAGCTTCTTGGAGTCCAGACAGGATCTTGGACGTAATCAAGACCTGCTCCAGACTTTAAGCCTAGAAATCACTAGTTCTCAAATGTTTTCCAGATGACACATAAGTACTAGGATGTATGGGGATCAGTGGATTATGAGACTTCTGAAGTTCTTTAACATCACAGCTCATTTTATATAGATATTAAAACAAAGAGTTCATTGTTCATTACAGAGCATCAAAAGTAGATGTTAACGTGTCTATAAATATTGTGTGAAACAAAAAAGAAATACGACCAGATGGCAAATATATAATCTTTCCAGAATGTCCCAATGAACAGAATGGGAAACAGAATGAGGAGGTAGCGAGGCACTTCAGGGAAAAGTGAGAAAGAATGAAGTATGATTGAGAGCTGATTTTCTCTATGATCACTTATTAAAACTTACTAGCTTCTTAGTGTATACAGTTGCTTTGAGTCAGACTCTAGGGCTAGAAGGGATTTAACTAATGTAATCGAATCCGATGTACTTATATGCCATTATAATAATAGAAACACGAGCATCACAAATGGATGACATATTTAATCTTAAATTTTCTAGTAGCCAGGTTATGAAAAGTAAAAAGAGACACATAAAATTAATATTAATGTTTTTATTTAGTATATCCAAAATATTATCATCTGTTTTGACATGAAAAAACAGTAATACTTGACATTATTTTTCTCCTAAGTCTTTGAATCCAGCATGTGTTTTACACACAGCATGTGAGGGTTTCCACACTAGCCCAGTAGCAATTTGTGGATAGCGCTTACCATATTGGACAGAAAGATTTTGGATTAAGGTATTAGAACAACTTACCAGAAAAATTTTCTTTTGCCTCTGAAGTAAAATTTAGAAAGTTTTCTCCACAGTTAGACAATATGATGTTTGATAATACGATTTTAGTTGTTTTTTTCCTACTGTTTTGAAATGTAGATTTTTTTTCCTGTTTTCCATCAGGTGGAATTCCAAATACACACAGACAAGCAAGCTTTGATTCTTACAGAAAAGAAAAAAATGTATCTTGGCTAATCGTTATTGTGCAAATGCTAGGAATCCTGTTGCCAGTATTAATATGCCAGTATCAGGAAAGAAGCCCAAGACTGTTTCCGCCTCCTCCAGCCCTGACTTCCTCTCTTTCCACTGCACCTGCCCTTCTGCTTAATTGTGGGCTCCCAAACTAACATTTCGTGCTATTTAAAAGCTTTGAATACAGATTTTCAAATGGTTATCTGTCAGAGTGCCTTGGTATTTCAACACTAGCATCCAAAAGCAGTACATTAATAGAGGAATAATTTGACAGCTAAGTTTTGGGGGAAAGTTCTTGCCATTTCCAGATCGCTTAGTGAAGCCAAAAATGTCTGAAACCATTCAGGCCGTTAATTACAAAATACAGTGACTGATACCTGGGACATGTACTATTTCACTTTGGAAAAGTGACTGTGTAGGGGCTTTTCAATTTGTGTTTTCAGCAAAAGATTTTCATAGTTTAATCACCAGGCTCTTTGAGAAAGGATAGGAGACATAGTTTTTACACCAAGGATGCTGTGCTTCGCAGCTCTGACACCATACCTTGGGGGTGCCGGGAGAGGACACCAGTGTCACCTCTTTAGGGCATTGACATCACTGTGGTTTTCTCTTCTAAAAGGCTCTCTGCCTCTAGGTCCATTTCATGGTTACCTTTGATCTGCTGTCTCCCCTCCCTTGCTCTCAAGCACTTTGTATACTTAGGATATATATATATATATATATATATATATATATATATATATATATATTTTTTTTTTTTTTTTTTTTTTTTTTTTTTTTTTTTTTTTTTTTTTTTTTTTTTTTGTGGCACCAGGGATCAAACTCACAACCTCACACCTGCCAGGGCAGGCGCTTAAGCCACTGAACCAAACTCCTAGTCCTGGTTTTTTGAGGCAGAGTCGCACTATGTAGCTCAGGCCAGCCTTGCGCTTGCGTTGTAGCCCAAGCCAGCCTCGAACTCACAACGCTCCTCCTACCACAGCCTCCCAAGTGCTGGGATTAAAGGCGTGCACCACCATGCCCGGCTTATATTTGGTTTGTTAAAAAATGTTACATAGTTACTGCACAGCATTGCAGATAATGTTAATGTCATTGACTTCTGACATTAACACTCAACTTCTCCTCACTCAAAGGGGCTCAAAGAACAGTTGGTTCTAGTCCATGAGGGACCTTTATCTGAGTCTTCCTCTATTGATGATTTCTGATGTTTAAATCTCATTAAGTGCAGTTTACATAATCATGGTTTGTAATTAAAAGTCCTCTACCATTTCTTTCCTTCTAGTTATTCCATCCTTTTATAGCTTCTGGGAAGGGGTTTATCCAAAGTAAAACTCAAATCTTGGAACTCATATAATTTAGGAACTGTGTAAATTTAGCTTAGTCTTGTTGATTCTGAAAATAATTTAATTTTCCATGTAGAATAATGAAAATTCAATCTTTTAAGCTTTTATTGACCTCAGAAAATAATTTTTTCATATTTTATTTTTCCTATTTTATTTATTGTAAAGTCTGTAACTTTATAATAATCTATTGAATTTATTTGCCATAATTTATTAGCTATTTATGTATTTTTGGATAATAGCATTGGTCCCAGTTTTTCACATTGCATTATGCTGAAATGAACATATTTACATTGATAATTTTTTATTCTTGAATTATTTTAAAACAAATTACCATACAGGAAACTATCAAGAGTCTACACTTTCATAGTTTTTGTGAATATTTGATACTATTATTCAACGTAGGACTAAAAATCCTTCATCATTCTCCTTTGTGTGAGGCTTTCACGTCAGTAGTCAAGACAGTGGGAAGGCTTCTTTCACAATGACAACCTCACAAAATTGTCATTAGTAATGATACTTTTAAGGATCACAGAGTGGTATCAAGTGATTTGGCAGTTCAATCTAAAGGGGATCTGTTTTCACTTAAAGTTTTAAAAAGCTTTGTAGATACAGTAATACTTGTTGGAATTTCAGAATGCAGGTGATGCAGAAATTTGCATTTTATGTGTAAATTGGACTTGAAATGATGAATCTGGCATATAAACAGGGCCGGGAAAGTTTACATAGGTTCCAGGTTAAATGCAGAAAGTGGGTTGTGTTTTTAGGAGATGAATCATCTTAAATTATATGGCACGTTAAACTTAGGCACAGTTCCCTGACAGAGAAGAAATCATGAAGATTTCATTTTTTAAAACAATCAAAAGAAAATCAAGAGTATGTGGTGAGAGAAGGAAGCTCCTCAGTCTATAGAATATTAAAGAAAATAAAAGCTGACTGCTAACAAAAAATAAGATGTTTCTGGAGAAAAGGACTTTTACTAATGGACTGTTTACTAATTTATGTTATGGTGATGTTTGGAATGATGGCCTAAGTTCCGCATTTCAAACCTTTGTAGATCCTCCTCTCCATCAAACTGTGCTTGTGGTTTTATGTCTCTTCTTTTGAAGTAATCCATTGTGCAAGACAAAAACTTTCAGTTAATTTTTTCTCTCCTTCTTTTTGGTAGCTATTAGAAACCTTCAACCACGATCACACACAGATGATTAAAACTTACAGTCATTTCCAAAGGTCTTGTGTTGATTGGGTGCTGTAGGACTGAGTAAATTAGGCTTGACAGGCCGATAGAAGCCTTTAAAGTGTCAGTTTCCCTCGCCACGTCTTGGTAATCCTGCTTCAGTGTTCATTTTGCAGAGTCTCACATAGGTACCAGATACGGTGTTACGGTTCTAAAATTCAGATGTTTTAAATTTTACTCCTGCTTTTAATTTCATTCAAAGGACATAGAATTCTTTATGTGAATACAAGTACAGAATTGTAACTTTGTTGTTTGGATTTGAAGTATCACATAAGACATGGTATTGGATCCTGGTCCAGAGCGTTAGTTTTATTTTCTGTCTTATCCTGACCTTTCCTTGTTTACCTGGCGTTTCTGTTTTGCTGAATATTAACGTCGCTATACTTGCTTTCTTTTAACTTTTCTTAATATACATCCTGTCACAGCTTTATTTCCAAAAGTGCTATTTTGCCTTTGGTTTTTCTCTTAGTAAAAGGACATAACTAGATTTTTTAAACTCAATTTGAGTGCTTTTATATGTTACCTGATTTACATTTGTTGTGTTGATTGAGTTTACTCTGACTGCTTATGTTTTTGTTTACCTTGTTTCTTTTGTTATTTGTACTTTCTCTTTTTTTTTTAAGAAAATTTTGCTTGTTGTTCTATTATATTTTCCCTCTCTTCCCTGTTGTGAGAATGGTTGAAATGTGATTTCTACACCTTGAGGAGGAAAGATTTTTTTTCTCCATTTCGTTGGTTCAGAAATTGGTCATTCCATTATGTTCTTTCCGTGGTTTACTTTTTACACTTTTATGAAGCATGTCTAAATTCAGAATTTTATTATCTACTTGTAGAGCTAATTTTTATTTATCTCAAATCTCACAAGCCACTAAGACAAAGCTTGTATGCTATCACTTTTCTCACTTTCCAGCTCCATCTTTTTGGATCATTTTAGCTAAGATTTCAGTTACAGAATTAAAAAAAAAAGAATTCATTGCATCATGCCTAAACAATTATTTAGACTAAATTATAAGGTTTACTGCTTTTTTCCTGACATATCTCCCACCCCATTCTGTTTTTTATTGAATAAATATTTAGTTCATTTTCTGTACCATATCCTGAAGTAATTTCTCACAGTCCATAGTAGCAAACTTTTGGAACCTTTGTATAGTATCTTTGATTTTCTTCTTCTCACCAAAACTTGTTTAGATAGATTTAGAAATATAGTTTTCAAAATAATTTCCTAGGAACTACTATTGCTCCTTTCATTTCTGAAATTCATGTTGTTTCTGAGAATTCTGATGCTGATATGATTATTGAATTTTTATAAACTTGTAAATTACTCATTTATTCCTTGGTTAGCGGTTAAGATTTTCTCCTAATCTTCAGTGATTCCCACTATGAGTCTGCCCATAGTATTGTATTTTAAAAAAATTCTTCATACTTAGTGATTGGAGGACTCTTTTTAAAAATTTTTTATTTTATTGGAACGCTTTATTCCTTTGGCACAGACTGATCACCTTCATCATGGGAATATGTACCTGTACAAGATCTCTCTTGCTTCTTTTTTCCCATTCCCCTCCCTCCCTTTGTCACCTCTTCCTCTCTTTTACAGAAGCTTTGTTTCCATTTTTACTTGCATTCTTTTATTCTTACTCTTTCTCTTACTCCTCCTGTCCTTTCTTCCTCCCTCCCTCCCTTCTTTCCTTTCTTCCTTCCTCCCTCCCTCCCTTTCTCGTTTGAACATTGTCTTCCCATTTCCCAATATCCATTACACATTTTGGTACTTCCTTACATTTTTCTTACATTTCTCACACCAGAGAAACCATGTGGTGTTTGAATATGCATATCTGATTTATTTCACTTAAGTGTGTGATCTCAGGGTGCATCCATTTACCTAGGATGTCTCAAGCTTAAGTAATTGGAGGACTCTTAATGGGCTTAGGTCATATTGACTCTGCCTTCAAAATAGATCCAGATCCACCTGTTATCATCCCTAATGCTGCAGTCATAGTCCAGAGCCACCATAGTCTCTCACGTGGGTTATTATAATAGTCTTCCCACTGCTGCACAGCTTCTCTGCTTCTATGTTTGCTCCTCTAAAAATGACCCCACCCTTGTCCCTCTGTAGAAGCCACAGCAATTTTGTAAAATCTTTCTGTGCATAAGTCTCCAGTGACATCCCACTTCACTATGAGAGAAAGGCAAAGTGCTGACAGTGTTCTGTTGCAGACATTATGATATGGTTAACTGTCCTCTCTGTGACTAGATTTCCATCCCTGTCACCACCCACTGCCACTACCACTGTATACACACACGCCCTCCTTTCTAGGTTCACAGCCTCATGCATAATCTTCCTTGCATTTCTCTAGGAAACTAGTACATATTCTGCTGATCTGGCTTTTTCTTTGTTTTTCAAAAAATAATCCTTTATCTAGTGGCATAGTCTGCCAGTAGGATTAATTGGATGGCTGAGGATTCTTAGCTGTCAAATGCCATACAACATCTTCTGCATAGAGTGCGGTTTATACAGAATTGAAAAACAAGTTCATCAGAACAGTGAGTCCAGGCTTGTGGAATCAAGTTGAACAGGCAGTAGTTCTAGATGTGTATGCCCATAGGTGGATTGAGTTCTGTTGAGAAAGCTGTTGTTTTAGTAACATATTACTTATAATTTCTGAACTTCTGTGTTATCATCTATATAATAAACCTATAATATATTCTACTTCATATGAGTGCATAAAATAGAATAGGCACTATACCTAGCACATAGAAAATCCCATGCATTTTACTTTTTCTGCTCCCCCATCTACTTTTTATAGAACACTTCTTTCTAGTACTTCCAACAAGCCCTTCAGTTTCTATAACAGGAAACTAGGACATTGTCCAGTATGTGGCAAACAGCAAATGAATTCACTCAAATAGACTGAATAGAATGCTGGCATCTAGGTAATTTTCTAATGATATGGCAATACTTTGATTGGAAAATGATGGAGCTCTCAGTTGTAGATTCTACTACCCTTTATCCCTGAAGATCACTGTGGAACTTTATTACGGTGAGGAGGGAAGGTGTTGCAGTTTAGATATAAAATTTTCCCTAGAAGTCTCATGTGTGCAGAGGGCTTTTGGGAAAGTGGTTGGATCATGGTGAAACCCTTCTCTTCGAGGGATTATTCTACTGTTGAATTCATAAACTGGATGTACCATTAAGAGCTAGAACCAAGGTGGAAGGGTGTGTTGTTGTCCCTAGCTCCTCTCTCCCTCTCTTCTCTCTCCTCTGTCTTCTCTCCTCTCTCTGCTCTCTCCCTCTCCTTCTTGGCTGACACAGGTTGATAGAAATGAGAGAGTTTTCTGATAGTTGTAAAATGCTTCTGTAGTTTTTGAGATTTTTTCCACTTCCAAACCACGAAGGCCTGATAATTCCTATGGTGTTTTGCCTAATTTCCTTTTTGGGGGTCAGGATCATATGTCCATTTTCAACTGGCCTGTCATGCATGTGATTTACTTGTGCCGGTATTACTTTCAGTGACTTAAGATTTTCTAAACATAAATGTTATAACTTTGTCAGAAACTAGACAAAAGCACAGAGCCTGGTTTTTAAAAAGGCATGCTTGGAATTGGCAAAATCACAGGGGCTGTGCATAACCATGGAATTCACTATGGCAAAGGATCTCAAGCAAGTTGAAAAATCCATCCAAAAAACATCTCTGAAAATGATGATATAATACAGAGTAATGCAGCTGACATTTTGTCCTAAGTCATGTTTAGAAATTAGGTGCCGTGCTGCCAGCATATTTTAAATTGACAATCATTGGGCAGCATTTCAAAATGTCTCTAGTTTAGGTCATAACTGAACTGGCTAGAAACACATCAGAGTTACAGCTTCAGATTGTTATATGCTGCTTACCATACTGTGATTGTCACAAAAGAAGCATTTTATTATTTTGTGAAACTTATAACTTTTGTTTTAAATTATCTCTTTAAATTGACATTTCTCTTAGGCATAATTTACCCTAAAATTAAATTTTGTTAGTCTCTCCAAAGTTCAGAATTTAAACTAGTTAAAAGTCTTTATGCCATACATTTCTTTATATTCAAGATAATATAGGCCTTGTTAATTTCAACTTTAAGAAGTCTTCAGAGATTTTCCAGGAAATATACCAATAAATTTAGAAAGTAATTCTCCTTGTAATATGTATTTTCATGAATAAAATATGACACTTCTGGGATACTGCAAAAGAGACCTATTTTAGTCTGGAGTCTGAAATTTAGGGTCATTTTTCAACTATGGACTACATAAACTGTCTTAGTTTATTTTCTGTTGCTATACCAAAATACCTAGTACTATTTATAAAGAATAGATTTATTCACTCACGGTTCTGTCTGTTAGGAGGTCCAAGGTCAAGGACTTGTATCGGATGACGATCTCCCCACAGCGTCCCAGTGCCTCACACAGTGAGAGGGACACCTGCAAAAGGCAGAGTCAAGCAGACTTTTATAACAGACCCCACTCTCACTATAATCTATTAACCAGCTAAATCATTTATTTATTAATCCATTCGCGATGGCAGAGATTCTTATAGATTCCACTAGGTCTATCTTAGTTATTTTTCATTGCTGAAACAAAATACCTGACATTCACAAGGTAAAGGAGAAAAGGTTTATTTTGCCTCATAGTTTGTAGAGGCTTCAGTGCATAGTTGACTGGCTCCAAGGCAGGCTAGCATGGCAGAGGGACATTGCAGAGGAAAAACAGTCCATGGCAAAGCAGAGCAGGCAGAATGCAGTTAAGACAGTGAAATAGCACAGCAGCTTCTTGCTGTCCCTTTATATTCCATCCAGGTAGCATTCTCTTGGGTGGTGCCACCCAAACCCAGTGTGGAGCACCCTTAATCCCAGCATAACATTCTTAATCCTAGAATCACATACCCTAATCCAACCACCTTCAAAACCCCCCACCTATGACTACATGAAGCTTTAGGGGGCATCTAGACACAAACCATAACATTCTGCCCCTTTACCCTCAAATACCCACGTTTATCCCATTAGGCAAAAGGCATAATCTCTTAAGAGTTGCCGAAGTCCTAACAGTTTCAGCATTGCTGAAAAATCCCAAGTCTCTTCTGAACTTTAAGGCAGACTCTTGGCTGTGAGTCCCTGTATAAGTGAAAAGGAAGTTAAACACTTCCAACATACAGTGACATATAAACAAGGCAAACATTCCTACCCCAAAAGATACAAATAGGGGGATAGAAAGGAATGGGACAAAGGAAGTCCAAAATTCAATGGGGAAGCGTTAAGTCCCATAGTTTCATGTCCAGCTTTCAGGACAATCTGTGGCATGGTGTAAATTCCAAAGTTTACATCTTTGCCCCCATGGCACTGCATATGATTGTAGCTCTCAAGGCTTCTCTCTTGAACCAGCTTTGCTTACTCCTTCCTGCTTTCCTCAGATGATCCACATCATTGGGTTCTCCAACTTTCTGGGGTCTCTACTGCACCTTCAGCTTCACACTCGCAGCTTCACATACTGCCCTCTCAGGGACACACTGCCTGGCCTTCCAAACCTTCTTTTGGGTGGAAGCCTTCTTTGTCCCACAATTCTTCCATTCTACATGCATCTACAACCAGCACCACTCATAGAAATGACCCACTCTTGATACCAAAATCTGTACTATTCAGTGCTTTCTAGAGAAACAGATTTAATGTAAGATATACAAACATGTAAGAATTTACAAGGTTGGCTTACAGTGGTCACCTACAGAGTTAGGTGTGGAAGAGTGCACAAGGTCTGTCGGTGCACTGGAGATCTGAAGGATCCAGTCAAAGTCCTGGAGCTTGTTGTAATGTTTCACACAAGTCTGCATCAGGAGGCCAAACAGTCTGTGATGGAAGTCAGGAAACAAGGTCCAAAGTGAGGTTAAAGGCCTGAGCTCCTCCAAAGAAACAGAAGTGAGACTTCCTTCTTTGTTTCTCTTTTATGCCATTTATGTGGAAAATTCATCAGTTGCTGCCACTCACATCCAGTAAACCTAACAGATCTTCATTGAATCCCCTTAGCCACACCAAGAACTATACTGATCCACTGTAGTTGGGCATTGCTTCCTCAGGTTGACACAACCAGTTAACTGTAACAAAATGCCACTTCTTAGTGCTGCATAACAGGGATTGGATTTCAGCCTAAGTTTTAATGGAGACAAAAACCATAGCATACAGGCAAGTCATTTGTTGGGCTAGATTGGGTCCATTGTCTGTCTGCTCAGTGTGGATAAATGTAAGAGGCATATTTCTTGGCTGATGCCCTAGATCTACACACCTATAAGTCTGTTTTCCTCTTTTAGTCAACTTGCTTTATACGCCACCTGTCCACTCAATCTACCAGAGTTTCCAAACCTCACAGAGTTAAAGAAATGCTTGGTTAGCTTGAAAAATCTCACATTCTCAGACTCCAGTCACTGAGTGTCTGCATCAGTTGATAAAGGACATGTGACCGGCCATAGACTGTCTCCTTCTGGCCCATGTTGTGTCCATAATACTGTTTTGTGATCACATTGTGCCAGTCTGCCCATGATATCGCACACATGAGGCAGTATTCAGAATAGCAGCAGGATAACGTGGACAGGTTGGGAGATGAGAGAGGTTGTAGTCACAGCTAGAAGCTAAAGCGGAGACTGACTTTGAATACAGGCTAGGCAGGGGGCAGTGACACTGATTCTGTTCTTTTTCATCCTTTCATGTTCCAGACTAAGATCTAGTTTCTATCTTAAAATACTCTCTTTTTCATATCTGTTATGCGATTCTCTGTCCCGCCACCCACTCTGTGTTGATAGTTTTTATTTTCTTTTTCTTCCTTTTTTCAGTTTCTAACAGTGTAAGAGAAGGATGCACACTGTAGAGATATGGAGACTTCAGGCAAAATGTAAAGTGACATTAAAAAAAGACATTTGAAGAGAAACAAAACAGAAAAAGGCTTTGAACAGCATATGTGAAGCAGGTCCTTATGAGTAGAGAATGATGTTCTTTTTTTCTTTCATGTTGAGCACAATTGTATGTACATCAATTTTCAAGTGAATGACTTTATCTATAAAGACAGATAGCATTGTTATCGTAGATGATCTTTTATTAAAAACTATTTCTTATATAGAGAATTCTTTGCTGTTGATTCTAAATTAAACCAGAGAAGTCCTGAATGAGCCTCATGCATTCAACAAATAAAGATCAGTGAAGATGCTGGCCTCCTGGAGTTCACAGCCTGAGAGGGAAGCAGGTAACTAGGCAGTGGTGGTGCTGAGTGGCAAAGGCTGCAAACAGAGGTGTGGAGCACAGAGAAGTCTTCACCTCAAGAGGAGCGTTGAGAGAAAGTGAGGTCTAAGGTTGCATCCTGAGGAGTGAAAAGTTGCTAACGAAGAGTGACCAAATCACTGGAAGCACCATGGCTTAGGGATGAGAAAGCATTGTGCTGCGCGTGGGGACTGAGAATGGTCCTGACAAAGGTGAGGCTAGAGGGTTAAATGAACCAGATCATGAAGGATCTTACCCAGCACCATAAGAAGTCTGAGATGTAGAGTGGTGACCCATTGCATATACAGTTTTCATAATTAGCCTTCTTTGTTTTTTTTCTATCACAGACCTAACCAATTAACAATATTATCATTCTCTTTGTCACAAATAAACAAGAGCTTGCTAAAGTAGGCATGCGAGTAAAAAAGATTCAACAGTGCAGATATCTGTCTATCCTTAGAAAGGATTTTGGTAAAGTTGTCCCGTGGCTGGCTTTTGACAACTTGATTGATAAACAGTTCCCAACACTGGCAGAAAACTTTCTTCTCTAACTGGTAAGGGTGAGTTGCTATATCTAGATTATGCAAATAGGATGACTTATGCTGACAACCTACTTTGCTTCTGTGACCATGGAACTTTGATAATGTGCCAACTAGAAGCTGCCTATGTGACCTGGGGTCTCTTAAGAAGCTTTCCTAGGCAGATATCTAGGAAATATTGCTGAATTTTCATAGCTGGGGAAAGAGTGTGTTCTGTGTGGCCCTTCATGAGAGGAAGAGAATATTAAAAAAGCAACAGCTGGATTCCTGCAGACTCAGACTCCACCTACCTTTTCGCCTATGAACCTCTGCATTTCCTTACTGCAACTCTGGGATAGATCTTAACTACATGTGCAGCCGTGTGCTAGACCGAGAGTCTTACAGTGTATCTTCTAACATAGAGAAGTTCTTGAAGATTTCCAGCATGCGTGTTAGCAGTCCCCATGAATATTCACTGAATGAGCAAAAAAATTGAACTGTCAAAAGATAGAAATACCCTTGTTTATATTACACACATAAAAATACTTATGTGTAAATACACATACATATGTACATCAAAACTATATATACACACATATATGTGCAAATCAGAACTTGTTTAACCTCTGTTTCTCAAACTGTCAAACTTGGTTTTGAATTCCTTTTAGCTTTCACCTTTAAATGATAGGGATCTATCAGGTTTGAGGTGAGTGAAAAAAGGAAGCTACTAGCTCCAGGGTAATTTCATTTCCAAAGCTCTAGAAAAGATTTAAACAATGGCAAAAGTCCTTGGAATATTTATAGCATTCAAGAAAACTTTTTTCTTTTCTTTTGTACGTGAAAAGACACTTAGCTTTACAGATTCTGGTATGCTAAAAGCAGCCATGTTATTGTAGTGCACCACCTTGATGCAGTCAGTCTCTTTAGTTACATTAAAACTGCATTAGTTTTTATGGACTTGTAGCCACAGACCAGACACGTTCATATAATTTATATTGAGAAATGCTACCCCAGACTTGCTGTAAGAGAATTTCTTTTTAAACATCTGAAAGACATTCCTGACCTTTCATTGAGTGTCACATCGTGCCTGAAGGAGCTTGTATCTGACCAGGAAACCTGCAGAGTTCTTTTAGCTTCCAAGACATGGGCCTAATTTTAATCTTCGGTGTGTGGAAACCTTCGGGTTTCTTACTGCTTCATCTTCAGTTCTGAAAATTCCTTGGCATTCTTCAGTCCTTTCGTACTTAGCCACTGCCAGTGGTGTGATCCTGTTGAACAGTCCTCCTTAGACAGGCCTTAGAGTCCCTTTCCTTTACCTTTGTCTCTGCACTGAGAAAGAATTGTGAAATAACAACAGGTTTACTGCTGCCTGCTTTCTGTTGAACCTTGAAAACCGCTAGAGTAGCATTTTCTGTAATCTAGAAGTGGAGAATATCACTTCTGAAGCATGGCTGGGCTTATTTTTGATCTTTTATTTTTTGTTTAATTGGAGAAGATTTTTAGCTCATCAATGAACTTTAATATAGAATGTCTCCGGGGTTGTTAGTGTACAGTGTCACAGTGATTTTCAGGTGGCATGCAGGTTCACAAGAGCAGCTTTCTTCCTGAATTATTGACATATTTCTACTTTTGCTTTAGTGTCTTCCCATCCTTTATTTTTCTGTTTATTTATCCTGTTGTCAGTTACCCATATTTATTTTGGTACTTACTGCACTTACAGAAGTAAGCTTTGTATCTCCTCATAATCCTAAAAGCAAATGAAGCCTTTAAATTGTGTTTCTTTGTTTATAATGACTTAATGGAAATGCTTATTATTCATGTGAACTAGATCGGTGATGGTGAACATTTTAGAGCTTTCAGTGATACAAACAGCCACCGCTGGCCTAGATTCTTTTAGTTATGTTTGAACAGGAGGGGTGTTTTGTTTATTTGACTTGATTTTGTGCTTCCTGATCAGCTGCTTTAATGGAAAATAGGTTTTCTATTGATGATGTAAGCTACTTAGCATTAGTTAGTATCAAGAAAAAGTTTACTTGTAACCAGAATGTTGATATGTAGGAGCTTGTATTTAGAGGCTTTTTTATGAAACGGGTGTTACAAGATTTCCTGGTGTTTATGGCATCATTTGTTTTAGAAGAAAATTTTCTGAAGCTTTCAGTATAAAGATTAATTTTTCATTCTCAAAGAAAAATCAACGTTGTACCCTCTACATTGTGGTCTTTGGTGTTTTCTCTTTCAGTTTTCCAGAGACATGGTCCTTCAGAGCTTACGCGTCTGTTCTGTATTTTGACCCTTATATGAAAATATTTATTCAAGCCAAAAAAGTTCAAACAAAACACCTCTGCTATTGCCTCTACAGACCTAGGTAACTTGCTTTTCTTCAATCATCTTTCTAGAGTTTTCGTTTATAAAATTGATATAAGTTGTCAAATAGATATAAATTGTCAAAGTGAGGGCACTGACTTTGATACAGTGTTTTGCATTGCAAACATTGCAAACTGCATCCGGGAAGGTTTGCTAATGAGTATTCATGTATGGCAATGTATTTGGCAGGATTAGGAACACGCTGCAGTGAACATGCTAAATTAGATAAACACTCCAAAGTAGAAATTTGCTTTTCATTTCAGCAAATCTCAGGTGCTTTGATTGTGACTAATTGCATTAAAAGATCACAATTCACTTGTATTTTCTACTGACATAATATATTGAACTATTAAATCATGTGCAGTTGTTTACTATGTACTGATATGTTAGTCAATGACAGATTGCATGTTTAATACTTACATCATATATGCAATCATGTCTCCTACTGATAATGTCAATCTTAAGCACATTCTATGCTTAACGGCACATTTTTCAAAACATGTCCTTGTTATTAAGCAATGCATGACTGTATGCATTCATAGATGTTTACATATGTTATTTGTATTTTAACATGACCTATTTATATTTTATTTACTTTTATATTTTAGCTTAAGCTATTTTAAGTTTACATTGGTGTATTATAAAATCTATTTTGTCCAGTTATTCATGCAATCAGAATTTTTTTTTTTTTTTGGTGTGGTTGCTGAGTAGTTGTTTATCTATGGACAACAAACAGCCATCACAATTTGTGAATCTGAGATTTCACTAAGTAAAACACAGAAAAACTAAGATTAATTCTAATTTGAAGGAACTTATTATCTACTAGGAGAAACACTCAGTGCTTAGAGAGTTCTATATATATGTCTTTTACCTATGTTATCCTTTGAATTCTGCAGTGATCCCATGGATTAGATTTTATCATCACCATTTTAGTTACTTAATAAGAATTCAAATATTTTAGCTCTAGTTCTTTAGCAACCCACATTTGATGCTCCTTGCACTGTGTTACATTAATACTACTGGACCTACATTTTTTTCATGTCTTATTTTTCTCACAAGTCATTGGTGGTCTAGGGTCTCACAGTCATTCACATCGACATTAATATTCAGAAATACAGGTCTTTGTACTGCACGCAGTGACTCTCCGCCAGTGGATTGCTGTCAAGTTTTACTTTTGCTTTCTGATTATACTAAAGATAATCTTTAAAGTATCCGTAGCCCGAGATTTGCCTATGTCCATTCCCTAGTCACTATGTCACTATATCACTATGTCCATTCCCTAGTAAGCATAGAAATAGTGTTTCTATTGGTCTCAGTGTTCTGGGGTACTCAGAATCTGCTGGATCTGTCAGTAACCTCATTTAATTATTTCTCTCAATAAGTTTGAGTAGAAAATTGTGTAAACTGAGCTGGGGAATGTAGCTCAGTGGTAGAATGCTTTTGAGGTCTTGGATTTGTTTCCCGGTACTGCAAAAAGAGAGAGAGAGAAGGAGAAGGAGAGAGGACATTTGTTGCTTCTAGAAGAAAAACCAAGATTTAAATCAGTGGAAAGTAATGTGTTTCTTTCTATTTCCTGAGGCAATTTTAGTAAATTGAGTCTCGTACTAAGCAATGTTTGTTTCCCATTTAGTATATCATTTGTTCATCTTTTAAAGTGATATTCTTGGAGGTATATTGCTAGAAAATAGGTTTAATGTGTCACATGTGTATTTGTTTGTTTCCTAAAGGAAACTTAAGGGGGCTTAAACCTTTTCCAAGTTTCATTTAATCTCTTGATAAATTGTAGAATCTGATATTTGATATTTGTGGTATGGAAATATTTTTTTATGGCTTTATACCTTAGGACTTGCCTCTCTATCTGTTCACCATATTTGCTTGCATATCATTTCCTTCACAGATTCTCTAGTGGAAAAAGTCTTGAATAAGAAATACTTGGCATTTCCTCCTTGTTTTCACACTCCTAATGGGAAAACCCCTACCTTTTTGCTTTCCCACAAGGTGGGGGAGCTCCCATAGCTGTTTTAAGATAGGCTGAGACAGACATTGACCCTGTTTTTCTGTAGTAGGGCATTGAAAAGCTATTTTTTAGGAGCTAATGTATTATTATTATTTCAACAGTTTCAAATCAGATTTTATTAGTATGTTTTAGGTATATATAATGATCATATTCATCATAGAAAATTTGTACCTGTACATGATATAACTTGGTTCTTTTTTTTCCCATTCCTCTCTCCTTCCTTCAACTCCTCCTCCCCTTCCCATTTACAAAAGCTTTGTTTCCATTTTTTCCTTCTTTTCTTTCTTTTTTTAAACTTTTCCCTTAAAGGGAAGAGGAGGGGATATAAACCTGTATATGTGTATATGTAAGATAACTAAAAAGAACACTGCTCAATGTATTCGTTATTGAGAGGGAACAATTAATACTCATATGATTGGATCAATCTTGCATGTCTATATCTGTTAATGTAAGAAACCATTTTAAAGATAACGATGCGCAAATTGCAACCATTGTCAAGCTT